>PVIY010044226.1:0-19837 GCA_004026745.1 Myrmecophaga tridactyla
AAAAAAAAAAAAAATTGTGTTTCTGAACACTAAGTTCCAAATCTTAGGGTTTTCCCCACAGCGTCTGCCTGAGTGTGGCTGGGATAGAAGCTCCTAAGCGAATGTTCCATGTTGCTTTGGGGAAATGAAAGTCTGCCAACCGAAAATCAAACAGGGAAGTGAATCTAGCTAGCCGTATTCCTTTCTTTGCCCCTTCGCACTCTTAGGTGCTCTCCTTTTGGACATGGTCTAGACTCTTTAGTCTAGCTATGAATGAGGAAACTCTTTCACCCTGTGTCTGGCACACGCTTTCTGCAAATTCGATTCATGTCGAAGAGCCATAGAGGGGAAATGTCCACAGCAAGTGTCTGGCTTCGCCCTCCTGCCTGGTGTTGGACAGAATCAGCTGAAATCAAGGACAGCATTTGCTTTATAGTGACTTTTTGAGGGCGAAATGTCTTTTGGAGACATTTCCTCAGAAGTGACGTCTCTACTCCTAAAATGCTGACCTATATTAATTCCCTTTAAAGCTCCTAGGTGCCTTAAATGATACCATGTCCTGACATCTAATATTTTTTTCTTTCTCACAGTTTCAGTCTTATAGATGAAAAAAAAAAAGAGTACTTTCTCCTAATAATTATGATAGCTATTTAAAGCCTTTGTAACTGTCATCACAAACCTCAACCTTGTCACTCTTTACCAGAAATTGCTCCATTATTATAAATTTTGATTCTTACTGGTATGGTAGAAAGTCAAAGAAAAAAAATTAAATATTGCTCTCAGCCTTTATTTAAGCTCCATAACAATTTCCTACCCTGAACATTTTTTTTCCTTAGTAATCATATGGAGTCGCTAATATTTCACACCCTCAAGCATTCCCCAAATTCCTATGCAAATTGCATAGAGGAGCTATGCACATTCTCACAGTAAGTTATATGCGGTTGCAGAATTAAATATGCAGGCTTTATTAGCGAGCTTGTCATTGCTAGACTCAATGTGGATTTTGGTACATTTCTTGTCTCAGAAAGTCTGACTGTTGCTGCCTCTCCACTAACAGGCTGGAAACTGTTCCATGAGCTCCTTCCTACCCCACCCCAGCTCCACTTCCAGAGCCCTTGAATTCTTTAGGAAGAAAGGAACAGCCTGAAACCTGTCACTGAAGATATCTAGGAGTTCAGGAATTCACTTGGGTCTTGACAAAATTTTTAGTATGCGAATGTGCCTTGTCTTAGTTTGCAAGCTACTGGAATATGATATACCAGAACTGGAATGGCTTTTAGAAAGGAAATTTAATAAGTTACAAGTTTTCGGTTCTATGACTATAAAAATGTCCAAACTAAGGCATCCATAGAGAGATACCTTAATTCAAGGAAGGTCAATGTGTCCAGCACACCTCTCTTAGCTGAGAAGTCATGTGGCTGGCATCTGCTGGTCCTTTGCTCCTGGGTTCCATTGCTTTCAGCCTCTGCTGTGGGGGTTCCCTACTTTGCTTCTCCAGGGCTGGCTTTCATCTCTTGGCTTCCCTTGGCTCTCCCCAGGCTCTGGCTTGCTTAACTTATGGCAATATCTGCTGGGCTCCAAGCTTCTCCAATCATCTGTGTCTCTGTTCTCCACATGTCCGCATCTGTCTCAGCTCTGCTCTGAAGTTTCTGTCAGCTTTGAGGCTTCTGTTACTTCTAACTCTCTCCAAAATGTTTCCTCTTTTAAGGAAATCTAATCAATACCCACCTGGAATGGCCGGTGTCACATCTCCATCTAATGAAAAAGCCACACCCACAATTGGGCATCTCACATCTCTCTGAAGATAATCTAATAAAAAATTTTCACCTACCATGCTGAATCAGGATTGAAAGAAATGGCTGCCTGCACAAGATTGAATCAGGGTTAAAACATGACTTTTCTGGGGTACATAATTCTTTCAAACCAGCACATGCCTCATTTTCAAAGATTTGTGTTATAGAAAAGCAGAGAGGGTGCATGGGTGGTTCAGTGGTAGAATGCTTACCTTCCTTGCGGGAGACCCAGGTTCGATTCTTGGACCATGCACCCGCACCCACCCCCACCCCTCCAAAAAAAAAGGAAAAAAGAAAGGTAGAGGGTTAATAGCAAAGAGGTTACCTGAAATTTGCTTATTTTAATTACAAAAATATTCTACATTTCCCCAGGGTTCGCCACAGCTGTGAATTTAATAGTACCTACTTCATTTTAGTGCACCTATGATCTGGCTTGTAAAATGTCTTTCCATGCGAACATTTCTAGGGAAAGTAAAAGTACAAGATTCGGGCTTCACCACTGCACCACTGGTTCGGATCCCAGCGGTCCTCGGGGAAGCGGGGCTGCTGAACAGCTGCTAGAGGGGCCCGCCCATTCCCTTCCGAGGGGTGGCTGCAGAAGAGCGGCCCGCGGGGCCCTGGCCCTCTGGCTTCATGGTGCTTCCTCCTCCCTGAGCGGTCAGAAGCAGATTCATATCAGGACATAAGGATATGGGGAGGCAGGAGGAGAGGTGTAACACTGGTGGGTCTCCAAGTGCTCTCAGAGTGATGCCCTCTTTTCCTTAAACGTGTTGCTGCCTCCCCTTGTGGACGCAGAGCTGGGGGTGACTGTGGCGGTGGGTCGGGCCCTCCAGAGGTAGCAGCAGGAGACCAGAGGAGGCTCCCCAGAAGACGCCTTGCTGTCAGAGGTCTTCCTCGGCAACCGAGAAGGAGAGGCTGGAGGCGGACGCAGGCTGGCATCTAGAACTCACCAAGCAGCCAGCTGGATGTGAGGAAAGAAGGAGAGGCTGCAGGGGGCGAGAGCCAGACAGACCTGGATTCTGTTGTCAGGTCTAGTTCTCAGTTGCAGTGTGGCCCCAGGAAGGAGATTTTGTCAACCCCCTGAACCTCTGCTCCACAAAATGTGGATAAGAATATCAAATCTTTTAGTCTTAGTTTCCTGGGGCTGCTGCAACAAATTAACACAACGTGGTTGGCTTAGAACACCAGACATTTCATATCTCGCAGTTCTGGAGTCTGGAGGTCCAGAATCAAGGGGTAGGTGGGGCCATGCTCCACAAGAGCCACGTTCCTTGCTTCATCCAAGCTTCTAGCAGTGGCGTCCCTGGGCTTGTCACTGCAGGACTCCGATCTGTGCCTCCATCGTCCCTTGGCCTTCTTCTCCCCCGTGTTTAGCTCTCTATAATTTTCTCCTTGTAAGGACACCAATTGTATGTGCCTGAGGTTCACCCTCATCCAGTTTGGCTTAATTATAACTAGTCACATCTCCAAAAACTCTGTGTTCAAGTAAGGTCACTTTCACAGGACTGGGGGTCAGGACTTGGCTATACCTTTCTGGGGACACAGTAAGGTGTGACACATGGCAATAAGGATGTGGTGGCGTCTGTGTCTGACACATAGAGGGTTCCCGTGCAGTCTGCTGAATCCTATGTCCCAACAAACACATTTTCTTAATCTCAGTCCACATCCCTGCCGTGTGAACACATTGGAAATAGAACCTCTTGAAGATCTTATGTTCAGTGAAGGTGTGGCCCAACCCAATGAGGTGAGGCCTTAATCTGAGTTATTCAAGGTCTTGTAAAGACCCAGAACTCACAGAAGTGAGAAAGGAGAGGATATCACGGTGTAACAGGAAGAAGAGACAAAAGTCCAGGAAACCCAAGGATCATGAAAAGCCGGCACCAGAATACGGCAGTCTCAGGGAAGAAAGCATTGCCTGGCCAATGTCTTGATTTTGGACCTCTTCTAGCCTCAGAACCATGAGCCCATAACTTCCTATTGTTAAGCCCAAACCAGCTTGTGATATTTGTGCTAACAGCTCTGGCCAACTAAGACAGTGATAATTATTATTAAGAGTGGATGGGTCCTAGGAAAGGCTACTCAATCAATCTTCCCCTTTCAGTAATGTCAATTAAAGCAAGGCCTTCCATCAATCAAAATTACATCATGATCACTTGAAGGTTCCTGTTAAAATACAACCCATACCAGGGGGCAGGTGGGGAGAGGACTGGGAAAAGAAACACATCATTTAGCTGTAAACATTTTTGCTTAAACCAGTTCATCATTGAACAAACCAACAGGCCAATTTCTAGGAACTGTGTGAAAATGGCCTTAGAAGGGAAGATTTCTGACCCCAAAGGGCAATGTGGGGCACTGACTGCAGAGGAAGGGAAGTGGTCTCAAGAAGAATGGCAGAGGGTCAACGTTGTTAAGGGAACCAGGTCTTCCTGCCTGTAAGTAGTGAGGTCATGAGAGGGCCCCAGGGCCTAATGGCAGGCACTCAGCAGAGCTGGAGGTGACCCCAGGGAGGCCTGCATTGGAGGCAGAGTGGGATTTGGGGAGGCTGCAGCCAGGGCCAAGTTTGAAGCTGGCCTTCACAAAAGAAACCAGAGAGAGCAGGGAGACCAGAAGCTTGCAGAACAGAGAAGAGGAATGAGGGAGGGACAGTGGTGTAGAAGTGGGCCTGTACAGGAGCAGAGGTGAGCCGGGAGTTTACATCTTAAAAACATGGCACCACCTACGTGGTATAGGGTTGGATGTGGAGGCTCAAAGACAAGCCACAAAGTGTCCCTAAATTTGTGAAACATTTTCAAACAGCATGTCAGTTTTCAAGTAATAGGCTCAATATCTTAAAAAAAAATTTTTTTTTTCAATATCTTTTTATTTAACCTCTGATACTTTTCTAGGGATTTTGGTTTGCTAAAGCTGCTACAATGCAATATACCAGAAATGGGTTGGCTTTTACAATGGGGATTTATTACCTTAGAAATTTACAGTTCTAAGGCCATGAAAATGTCCCAGTTAAGGCGTCAATAGGAGGATACCTTCTCTGAAGAAAGGCCACCAGCATCTGGGTCTCCTCTGTCACATGGGAAGGCACATGGATGGCATCTGCTGGTCCTTCAGTCCTGGGTTTCACTGCTTTCAACTTCTGGCTTCAGTGGCCTCCTCTCTCTCAGTTCCTCTGGGGGCTTTTTTCTCTGTAAGCGTCTCTTGTGTCAACTGTCAGCTTTTTCTGTCCTTTATCCTCTCATGAAGGGCTCCAGTAAAAGATTAAGTCCCACCTTGAATGGGCGGAGTCAAATCTCAAATTGAAATAACCTAACCACAAGGTTCCACCCACAGCAGGTCTGCACCCACAGGAATGGATTAAAAGAACATGGCCTTTTCTGCGGCACTTAGCAGTTTCAAACTAGCACACCAGGTAAAGAACTTTAAATTTAAAGCAATGGATCCAGATATTACTCTGAAAAAAAGTACAATGAGTTAACCTCAGGTGTCCAAGAGTTCTGGAGATTCAGAAAAAACAGATGAGTGAGTGATACTTGGGGTGACTGGGGGAGGAGGAAATTAACCACATGGTACCATGCAGCACTTAATAAACATGTGTGGATTAACGGAGGGAAAAGCTTCTTTCTTAGTCACCCCAACAGAGCCCTGGACACCTAACAAATAGTACGATGACATAGGTCCTTAGTTGCATACCATCTGGCTATTTTCATGTTATTTTGCCACTCTTCATTTGTTCTTTGAGCACTAGCTCTATGCAAGACAGTGTTCTAGGTGCTATGAAGGATGCAAAGATGAAGTAATGGGTCCTGCTTGAAGGAGACACCCACTGGGCAGTCAGTGACCCCCACTTTTAGGGAACTTCCTTGTCCTACCCTCTCCGCTCATTCCTTAAGCAAGAGCTCCAGCAGGTATTTTTTCAGCCACATGACCTGCTTCTTCTCTTGAGCAAAGTTGAATGTGGCTGTGGTAGTTAGATTCAGTTGTCAACTTGGCCAAGTGAAGGCACCTAGTTCTGTTGCTGTGGACATGAGCCAATGGTAGGTGAACCTCATCTGTTGCTGATTACATCTGCAGTCGGCTAGGAGGCGTGCCTGCTGCAATGAATGACATTTGAGTTAATTGTCTAGTGCTTAAATGAGAGAGCGCAACGTGGCACAGCCCAAGCAGCTCAGCAAACCTCATCTTAGCACTCGCAGCTCAGCCCAGGCCTTTGGAGTTGCAGAAAGGAATCACCCTGGGGAAAGTTGTTGGAACCCAGAGTCCTGGAGAGAAGGCCAGCAGAGATTACCCTGAGCCTTCCCATGTAAGAAAGAACCTCAGATGAAAGTTAGCTGCCTTTCCTCTGAAGAACTCACAAAATAAATCTCCTCTTATTAAAAGCCAATCCATCTCTGGTGTGTTGCATTCCGGCAGCTAGCAAACTGGAACAATGGCCCATCAAATTCTTTATTCTAGAAATTAGGAATATGGATTCAGAGATGCAACTCAGTTACTACTGGGAGCTTGAACTAAGGGCATGTAAATTTAAGAAATGCAGGATATCTACATTTGGCTATATACTTGTGGAGAAGCAAAGATCTTCTCTGTCAGTCTGCAGAGAGCAAGAGAGAGAGAGAGAGAGAGAAAGAAAATAAAACAGGCTTGTAGAGAGAAAGAGAACCGAGTGTCTAGGTGATCCTGGAGAATTGGAGAAAATACAATTTAATTCCTGATGGCTTCCAAGTCCGGATTCTGGCTCTGCTGTACTTCCTGTCAATCAGTTTGAGTTTCATATAACCAAGCCTCTACACCTTTTTTATCATGTGGCTTTTATCTTTGAAGTGGCCAAACAACTGGTCTACCACCTGCATCACATCCATGCTCAGAAAGAAGAACTATAATAGTTTTTCAGAAACCTCATCAAATAGAATTTTATGTAAGTCGCATTTGTCATCCCCAGATGAAAAGAACTGTGGAAAGAGAAGTGTTTTTAACTGGACACATTGCTACCTCAAACCAAATGGGGATTCTGTTACTAAGAAGACAGGAATAATAGATATTAGACAATGTTTTAGTTTCCTAGGCTGCTCAAAGCAATACCCTGAAATGGGCTCAGCTTTAACAGTGGGAATTTATTAGCTTACAGTTGGAGTCTGGGAAAATGTCCAAATCAAGGCATTATCAAGGCGATGCTTTCTTCCTGAAGACAGGCTGTTGCTGCCACTTGGCAAAGCACATGACAGCATCTGCTGGTCTCCCTTCTCTTCCAGGTTTTGTTGCATTCAGCTTCTTGCTTCCATAGCTCACTTTCTCTCTCTCTTTGTCTGTATTCCTTCTATTTATAAGGGACTCCAGTAAGCAGATTAAGACCCATCCTGAATGAGGTAGGCCACACCTTAACTTTAGTAGCCTCATCAGAAGGTCCTGCTCACAATGGGTTCACATCCACAGGAATGGATTGAATTTAAGAATGTGTCTTTCTGGGGTCTAGACAACTTCAGACCACCACAGGCAGGTAACTGGCAAGATCTATGTAGGCTTCAAGAGATAAACTGGTCCTTTTCTGAATGACGCTAGATTGAGTGGGTTACTGGTTTTTGCAATGTGAAGAATCCTGACTAGATAGACCTTCATGAACTTATGGTCTAAAGAAGAGACCAGCTATGGTATAGGTCTCACACATGATGTGATCAAGGATCACAGGTGGGCTGCAGTTAAGTAGGGTAAGCCGCTGTCCAAGGGAAGGAGAGATGTCACTGGCTGGTGAGTCAGGGAAGGTTTGATGGAGGAGTTAGGCCTTGAAGCCTGGTAAGATTTGGATGCCTGGAGATAGGGGAGGGTATTCCAAAAGAAACAATGAAAGCCCAGACTTGGTGGCAAGAACACAATGGGTGCCTGTGTATGAAACTGCCAACTGTTTCATTTGGCCAGTTCTGGTAGGATGGTCCCATGTAGAATAATACATTGTAATTGCATCAAAAGCAAGCAAACTCTGGTTTCAACTCCACTACTGAATGCTTGTTTTAAGAATTTAAATCCTTTTATCTGAAAGAATTAGAGGTATTCTTCTCTATCAGCAATTTCACTCTGATCCAATGCTTCTTTGCAAAATTTTCAGCCGTTTTGATGGTTTTATGCTTCTTACATTTTTTTCAACCCCTCTGACCTTTTTCTTTCACTGAGTGATCCACGGGGACCCTGTTATGCAGCATCTCAGTGACTTCCATCCTTAGCCCCAAATTCTGGCTTAGAAGCAGTTCTTGAAAGGAACCTTGCAGGTTTCTTTGCCAAGCCCTTTCCCAGAATATTCCAGGGGAAAGCCTGAGCAGTTTAACAGTGTCTTTTGCCCAAGAACTAAAATGAAGCACCAAGATGTCAGTGGTGGGACTGCTTAACTCCTGAAGATTTGTTATCCCGTGGCAGAACATTTTGTGTGTGCTTTGCAACAACACTGCTTCCCGTTATGTCTCTTCCAAAAGGACTGGCTGGTTTCTTACGGCTTGGTTTGGGACCAGTATGTGAAACAAGAGTTCAGTCCCTGATTCCCTGCTCTATGATAACAGCATTTTTTTTAAAAAAATGGATGCTACCATACATTGATTTATTAGAGACTGTGATCCTTCAACAGCTTTTACCACATCCACAAAAAATAGGCATCCAGGCAGACCTTAGACTGAGCAGTAGGTGGGTACATTCTGGAAGTTTCCAAGTGCCTGGCAATTAAGTGGGGGCTACTTTCACTTCCCAAGTTTTATTTATTGAACATTAGATATTAATAGTTTCTCTGTGTATTAATTTTCTATGGTTGCTATAGCAAATTACCACAAATTTCGTGGCTTAAAACATCACAAATCTATTCTCTTACATTTCTGGAGGTTAGAAGTGTGGAATGGGTCCACAGGGAAAATATGAACATGCCTGCAAGAGCGTGTTCCTTTGGAAACTCCAGGGGTAAACCTGTCTCCTGCACGAGGCTGGCTGCATTGTTTGGCTTATAGCCTTTCTCCCCATTTTCAAAGTGTTACTCCAGCCCCTGCAAGGGGCACCCCATTTCCGTCGTTTGACTTTGAGCTTCTCGCTCTTCTCTTAAAAAGGCCCAATGGATAATCCAGGATAAATCTTCTCAACTCAAGCTCTTTAAACCAATCACGTCAGCAAGGTCCCTTGCCCCAGTAAGAGAACATGCTCACAGGTTCCAAACTTAGGAAGGGAACGGCTTTGGAAGCGGGACGTTTGTGTGTCTACCATGCTTTGCAAAAAGCATTGCTTTTTGGACAGGTGCATTTTGGAAATACTGGGTTAAGATGAAGTTAAACACATTTATTGCAGAACTTTTCAGAGTTTTTAATACACATTTAATACACAGCATCCAAGAGACAAATTTAGGATGTAGGGCTTCCCGATATCATTGGATCCTTGAACTCTACGCAGGCCTCACCGTGCCCCCTTCCCATTTACTTATTACCATTTCAGGGTACAGCAAGACCACAGTTTCAGGAAACACACTGTAGCCCAATCGTGGAAAGAAGGCCCAGGGGATCTCAGCTCAGAGGGTTCCTACCTGACCGAAATCTGTGGGTGTTGCTTGAAGAGATCACGGAAAAGAACTGCGGCTCTTCCACTGAGCACATTCTCTGCAGCCCACCACATGCTGCTGCATGAATAACTGAACACGGGGCAAGAGGAGCTCTTCATTTAGGATCTGACATTTCATCTCTGACATTTCTGACTAGGATTCGATTGACCTCCACTGTCAGAGGCAGACAGGACGGCCATGCACTTGCTCAGCATCAATTCATCCCATTCGCTTCTTAAGGGTGTAGAAGGCAACATCATCTTGGGGAAGCCAAATGTATATCTTTCCCCGCCCACCTTCACCACCTCCAGTTTGCGGGGCCACCTCATCGCCAACGCACACGGAACACTCGGCTGGAGTCACAACAGCTGCCTCCCAAAAATATCTCCAGGAGAGTTCCTCAGGTACACATGCTCTCCTGAAGGTCGCCCCGGGCAGGACTATGGGCAGGAGGGACAGAGCCCAGGAAGTGCCCCAGCAGTCACTGCACAAGCTGCCTCTGGGCCTTGCTTGGTAGAGGGCGTGGGGTGGTGGCTTTTATAGTCATGGTTGGGTTAATTTATGGGATTTACCCAAGTTAAATGCAGGCTGGGAGGCAGCTCTACGGCTCTTGGTGTTTGGAATGTGCCTTTAACCACTCCATTAAACTTCTCTCTGGAATCCTGTGTGACTCCTACCGAGCGGGTGTGTCTTTTTAATGCCCAGAAACACAATTCCCCAAACGGCCTCACTGTCATCCGCCTCCCCCGCCTCGTCCCTTCTCTGCTGGTGGCAGGCACAGAACCCCTAGATGGGGAGGGCAGCGATGCCAGAAGTGCTTCCCGAACTCTGTCAAGTACTTCTCGACCCTATTTATAGCCCCAGTTAAGGATTTGGATTCGGGAGGATTCCATTAAAAGGCCACGCTAACAAGCCCTCGGAGAAAATCTCCTGCAAAGCTCTTGAGCTCATAACCACCTGGCTGTGTTACGAGCTTCTAGCGTGTTAATATTCGCAAAATAAAAATACAAGGAGAGCCGGTGCTGCAGAGCGCCCGGGCCTCTGGTGCCTGGGTGCGGCTGCCCCTGGGTGCTGGCCTCCACCATCCCACTTGGGACCCTTCCCTCCCGGCTGGACGCCTGGCACTGGAGACCTGCTCTCTGTGTTCATTAGGTTGGCATCTGCCGGAACAGTCTGGAAGCTAACAGCAGGGTCTGTGGCCTGGAGGATCAGAAGCAGCTCCAGTTACCTTCCCACCGCCCGACAGACGGGCGGGGCCTGACAGCTGAGAGGGGCAGAGGCAGGGGCCAGGGGGACCAGCCCCGGGGAGGAAGGATGGACGCTGGGGGTAGGGAAGCGGGGACAAAACATGCAGGAGCTCAGGGCCGAAGAAATGACAGAGGTTTTTAAAGTTTCCTTGTCCTACTGATCAATATAAAGTATATAAAGACGTGAGCAAATAAAACTCTCTGTATAAATCTCTATAAATACATGTATACATTGAATACTCTTAATTCAAACATAAGCATTTCAGAGTCTGCCTGGAGTTGAAACTTGCCCTTTGTTGTCCTCAGAAAGAGAAAAGTTGGCGTGAAAAATACTCCTAAGGTGGTGTTTTTTTTCATCCCTGCCGGTGCCCCGGAGCTTCCGATCTGTCAGCCTGTGAGTTGAGCCCTTATCTTAGGGCCGTTCTGGGGTGATGTGTACAGCACAGCGGGGAGGCCGCAGCATCTGGACCAGGCAGCCGATGGCCACTGGAGCTGATTCTCACTGTGTCCCCTGCGCTGTCCCCAGAAGGAGGGGAGCCGAGCTGCAGCCCCCCAGGGCGCTGGCCGCTCTGGGAAGAGGCGGGAGTGGCCGGGAGCAGGAGGCAGCCCGGAGGCAGCCCCAGCCGCTCTTCCTGGGCACCCGGGGGCTCCGGCCAGCCCCGCACACACTTCCTTCACTGGAGGCAGCCAGTGTGCTGCTGACCATTTTATGCAGAGTCCAAGAATTCCAGCTCTTCTCTCTCCTTTCTGCCCTCTGGGCCAACGTAGGGGCTTTTCTCCTTGGAGGGGGAGCTCTGGGGTCTCCTCGCCCTGCATGCCCAGTTTCAGGTTGAGCCTAATTTCCGAGGGGCCCAAGTCTCTAACGCTAGAGTGGGAGTAGCGCAGCGAAGGGCGCGTGTTGGGCGCACATAAGTGGACGGGGTTGGGGGGGAGATGGTGGCTGTGTGTGACCGTGATGATGTCATGGGCAGGGAAGAGAAGGGCTGATGAAACAGTAATACACAAAAATATAGACCCACAAAACCAACGCCTTCCAGCTCTGGGGGTCACGGGGTGGGGTGGGGGGTCTCTGCTTCCTTCAAGAAGCCGCCAGCACCTTCCAGCGCCTTTCTGATCTGGCTCGGTTGTCAGGCCAAGGACACGCTCACCCTGGGCTGACCAGATCTGGTGACTGGACTGTCCTGCCCATCACCGGGTCCTCCCACGGTCATCTTGGTTCCAGTGTCCGGGGAGACTTGGCCCGGTCTCCCCCTGACTGTCTTGGGCTCCCACCGTGCAGTCCTACTTCCTTTTGCTGATCTTCCCCAGGTGTCAACCCGGTAAACCTAGGGCAGCTTCCTGGAGGTGCAAATCGATGCACTGGTTCCGAGAGTGGACTTGAAAGTTGTCACCGACCTGAGTGACTTCCCACCCCCTAAATGTGCTGCAGGCTGGTATAGGGTCTGCATTCTGTAGTGGAGCTGTGGGCGCGGGGGTGGGGCACAAGGGCAAGAAGTGGGGTGAGGGCAGAAGAGAAAGACCAGCAGAGGTGCCCTTGATGTCACAAAGGGGGAAACAGGGAGGGGGTGAACGAACCCCCCAAAACTGCTGAATGTGAGCCGAGCCACCAAACACAGGAAAATGTTCCCTTCCTCGTTTCCAGACACGTGATGCTCGAGGTGGGGGCTCGGACAAGCACTGGGGGCCCTGTTTCACAATCCGGGTTTGGGGAAGTGAGTCAACTTTGGCCTTTGCCGAGTTTGCTTCTGGAGCTCTGGCCTGGAGAGGAAGCCCAGCGCCGAGGTGGGCCAGCCCTGAGCAGGCCCCCAGATGGCTGGTGGCAGGTCCAGGAGACCGTGTGGGGACAGTAAGGCCAAGGCACAGACTCATTTTTAGCTGCCTGATATTTCTTTCTATGTCTGATAAATGGCGGGTGGTCAACAGAGGAGAGAGCAGTGTTTCTTCTCTGCTACAAAGTCACATATTTCAACAAGGACCTGGGAGCTGAGTATGCAGGTGCCACTTACTCTGGACAGCTTGCGTGGTAACAAGGTGTCATAAATAAAATCGCCTTAAAGGTGTGCTGGAAGAGTTGAGGCTTATAGGCTATGTGACGAATCATTTTTAGAAAGTAAACTTCTGTAGGAGGCATCAAAACATATGTGCTAAGTTGAGTAAAAGGACAATGGCTTTATCTATTGTCATAACTGGAATTTTCATGCGGCATGTTTTTAAAGATAGGGTAGATATGTAATTTTAGAAGAGGTGACCAATGCCAATCCCAAGCTCTGTAGTCTCCAAATAGAAATACTTTCCAAATAGTGTGAGTGTTCCCAATTGCCCTGCTAACTGCTATGTTTTCAAGCCAATAGCTAGAAGCAGCAGGCTTTGACTCCAACCCTAGGACAAAGGGGACAAAGTTAAGGCACAATGCTGTTCCGGCTGGCCCTTGCTCAAGCCTCAGTGCTGGAGGTAGGTACAGGAAAATTGTTTTCTACTAAAGAAGTGTGGCTGCTGAGCTCTTGACTTGGGAATATATGTTTTATTTATTTATTTTATTTATTCTGGGTAGGAATTAATAGTGGCAAACATTAAGTCCATTTCTATTTTCAGACCAACTGTTCCAATTTGCTAAAGCTGCTGAATGCAATATACCACAAATTGGTTGACTTTTACGAAGGGGATTTATTAGTGTTCAAATGTACAGTTCTAAGGCCATGAAAATGTCCAGTTAAGGCATCAAGAGGAAGCTATCTTCTCTGAAGAAAGGCTGCTGGCATCCAAGGTTCCTCTGACAGATGGCAAGACACGTGGCCAGCATCTGCTGGTCCTTCACTCCTACGGTTTTTGGCTTTCAGCTCCTGGTTCTGGTGGCCTCCTTTCTGAGCTTCTGTGGTTCCTCTGTTAGTATCTCCAGGCTTTTCTCTCTCAGCTCTCTTCAAACTTCTCTGGGCATTTTTCTTTCTAAGCTCTCACTAAGCTCTCTCTAAGTTCTCTGGGCTGAGAACCATTGTCTGAGGCCATGTCATGTCACTTTCACAGATCTCCTGTCCCTGACTGTTCACTCCTCACTGGAGTCCCAAGCTCTGCTGGGAGACGTTCTCTCCTGGGTGCTGGAAGAATTCAAGGAGAGGGACTCACGCTTCAGGCCCTGGAGGACATTAGGTTCCCTGGTAGACGTGTCAGACTTCATGTCAGCCGAGTAAGCAAATGCTTCCTTGAAATATTTCAGGAGCCCCCTCCCCCACCATCTGTTACCTCCCCATCCTTCTTCACTGATGTATAAAGCTCCAGCGTTTGTGATTCATTTAAGGTGTGAAAGCATTTAATTCCATCCCCAAATAAATTATGAGCACTCATCCCTCATGCTCATTTTGAACCTGGTCAGGGAGCAAGGAATGGCGATTAGGGAAGGAGGAACTTCCAGTGAAGCTGGGGTAGAAATGCAGAATGGGATGATGGTGAAGGAGGCTGAAGAGAAACTTTGCCTACTTCACACTCATTCTTTAAAAGTGGTTTGTTGCCATGAAAAATATCAGCAATTACTATTAGATATTGGAGATACTGGGTTTCTTAACATCCATAGAATAAAATATGCACATCACCCCCCCAAAAAGAGCACTCTTATGAGACCCATGGTGGGGCTAGTTGTGTAAATAATACTCACTTCGCTCTTTTGACCAGAGTACAAGTGGGTACCACTTCATTTTTCTTCCCCCCTCCCCGGAAAATGATGTGACTCGCACTAATTTGTAAATGGATGGGCTGTCAGTTTGAGCTGTGTAGAAACCCTCTCAAAGCAAAACTCTCCATGAGACAAAAAGATCTCCAGCTCCTAGGTGACAGCCTGCTTTGGGGACACCTTGGAGGTCGAACGTCTTTGACAAACAAGAATGAGAACTGTCCCGCAGGGCTTATTAAGATGTCTGTATGGAACCAAATTGACAAATGCTTACTATGTGGTGTTTGTCATTACAGTGGAATGAAACGTTTTTTAAGTATATGGCTGTATATGATTATAGAGACTCAAAACCATGTCATAAAGCCCACGTACCCTCAGCGCAGGAAGATCGGAAGAAGCCTGTACAACCCACAGGGGAGGGTTTGCAGGTGGGATTGATTGCAGGATGGAAAGAACCTTTGACAGCGAAACACTAGTGGTCAGTGAGTGGGAGGGGCGAGGGGTATGGGATGGATGATTTTTTTCTTTTTATTTCTTTTTCTGGAGTAATGGAGATGTTCTAAAAATGAGCATGGTGACAAATATACAACTATGTGATGATACTGTGAGCCACTGATTGTACACCATGTACGGACTGTATGTGTGCCAAGATTTGTCAATAAAAATATCTTTAAGAAAAGAACGGTCTGACACCTTCTGGGTTTGTGATCTTTGCCAAAATATGTAAATGGTAGAGCCTCAATTTTCTCAACTGTTTAAAGGGGATAAAAATACTTCCTTTAAGGTTTACCTTAACGAAATTAGCACAGAGCTTGGCAAATATTAATGATGGTTATTGATGGATAATAGTAATGTGGCAAGAGTAAACACACTTGTAATAAATGACAATATACAGAAGGCTCTTACAAATCTCCAAGCACGTGAGAATCCCTAAAGGACAAAGGGTCAGAAGATTTCAGAGTTCACACAAGTGGACATAAAAGTCATCACAGAGTAGTAGGGAAAAAAATAAAATTTCTTTATGCACTAGGAATGAAATGCAAAATAAAGTGAACATCAAATACCATTATATTATGACATTAAAAATTAGCAATAATGCAGAAAAACAATAAAAAAAGTGCTAGTGAAGCTACACTTAACTAGAAATATTCAGGAATTTCTGATGGTAGTGCAAATTTGATTTTTTAAGAAGAGAATCTGTGATTGTAATCAAGAGCCATGCTATTCTGCACTTTGACCCCATAATTCTGTTCCTGAGAATTAAATAATTCAAATTAAGGGAAAGCCATACTTATATTGAGGTTTATAGATAGGATTATAGAATGAAAAATATAAAAGGCTAATTTAATACCAATAATACAGGAATGGTTACTTTCTCAAAGATACTAACTCATAGGGATATTATGATATATGATATTAAATATATATGATATATGATATATGATATTAAATGGTGATTAAAAATGAGAGCAGCATGTATAGAGAATATTAAGTAGAATATGATATATTAAAGATAATTACAAATATTAAAAAAATTATATATGAATAAATAAATAAATATGAGATGAAGCTATAGAAAAATAAGATTATGCAGAATAAAGGGTAAAGGACGATGTAGTTTATGTTTTAAGACTCCACTCTTTGGTGTGAGACCAAAGGAAGAAATGTTTACTTGGTGCAAAATTTATATTTTTGGTACTGCATTATCTAACTTAACTTCTATGGTCCATTTATTTGAACACTATAATTACATGGAATCTTGAGTAGGGCGTGAGATCTTGTTGGTTTCTACAGGTATTTGAGCAGTAAAAAAAAAAGTATTTGCAAAGTCCCCTTGAGGGACTGGGGAGAAAGGAAAAAATACTAAACCTCTCTGTATGGGGAATTCCTGATCTTCTCACAAGCAGTGGGGACAATCAATTCAATAGGCTGAGCCCTTGATTTTGAGGCTTGCCCCTGTGAAGCTTATTCCTGCAAAGGAGAAGCCTACTCATAATTATGCCGAGAGTCACCCCCAGAGAACCTCTTCTGTTGCTCAGATATGGCCTCTCTCTCTAAGCTAACTTGGCAGGTGAATTCTCTGCCCTCCCCCCTACGTGGGACATGACTCCCAGGGGTGCAAATCGCCCTGGCAACGTGGGACAGAACTCCCGGGATGAGTCAGGACCTGGCATCATGGGATTGAGAAAGCCTTCTTGACCAAAAGTGAGAAAGGAGACAAAATTAAGTTCAGGGGCTGAGAGATCTCAGAGTCGAGAGATCATCCTGGAGGTTATTCTTAACGTGTTATATAGATATCCCTCTTAGGTTTGTGGTGTATTAGACTGCATAGAGGGAAGTACCTGAAACTGTTGAACTGCGTTCCAGAGTCTTCATTCGTGAAACGGTTGCATAACTGTACATAGCTTTTACATAGCTTTTACAACTTGACTGTGTGATTGAAAAAACCTGGTGGCTGATGCTAAGGACAAAAAAATAAATAATTGGTGTGTGTGTGCGGGGACAAGGGGTTAAAAAGGAAACTGGATAGATTACAATACTAGCAGTCAATGAAGGGTGAGGGTAAAGGGTATGGGATGTATGGGCTTTTTTCTTTTTATTTCTTTTTCTGGAATGATACAAATGTTCTAAAATGATCATGGTGATGGATACACAACTATGCGATGTTATTGTGAGCTATGATGTTATCGTTTGTGTACTTTGGATGGATTGTATGTGTATGAAGACATCTCAATAAAAAAAAAAAAAAAAAAAAAAATAGGGCAGGCCACGGTGGCTCAGCAGGCAGAGCACTTGCCTGCCACATCAGAGACCCGGGTTTGATTCCCAGTGCCTGCCTATGCAAAAATTAAATAAATAAAGATTTTTAAAAAATTGATTATATTTAAAAGGATTTGGATATAATTATCTGTATATTATTGTATTAATAAATATATTAAAAACATAACAAATTCTCTTAATGTCTCCATATTACCTGTTATCTCTAACTCCCTATGATTCATTTCATATTGGCCTATATTAAGGTATAAAAATCCAGTTGAGGCTTTGGGTTAAGACACAAGCTCTGTCCTCTCTGGGCTGTTCCCTGACCATCTGAGCGTGTCTACTTCTCTCTCCGAGGAAAGCTTCATTCATTCTCTCAGGCTTTGCACATCATTCCTTGATGGTCTGTTTAATGTTGCAAGAACTCGATTTTGTAAACCTGCTAAATCATTCACGATTACACTTACACCTCAAATCTGCCCCTAAGGTCACTGGGTTTTTGAGCGGAGAAGGAAAAATTAACTAGGAAAGCGTTAAGTGAAAACTAAGTAGCGAGCAAGGCTGCAATTCTTGACCCAGCGAGGGGACCCTCTCAGCCGGCTGCCCCGGCGGGGGGCTTGAGAAGCCCCTCTGCTTTATAAACAGCAGAGACACTGCCCCACAGCTGCCGGATCAGGCTGTCGGGTGCGCGCGGAGAGCAGCTATTTTCGTCCCTGAGTTTCTGGTTACACAGCCACGGCCTGGAAGCTTTGTTCTCAGAAGCCACTCTGTCACCAGCAGGCCTGGCGCGGCCCTGGCGACCCTCAGAGGCGGCGCGCGCTCTTCCGTCCCGGGGAAAGGCTCCGGGCTTTTCTGGGCCTGGCCTGCCCCCGGCCATGCCTGCTCCTGGAGCCTCGCCTGTCCTGGAAATCCACCCTGGTTTTACCACGTCTTCCCCAGCGCTGACCTGGCCTGCTGTTCCCGCGTACGGGGAGCCTCTGTACACGCCCCGGGCCTGCCCGCGGCCTGCGCGGCCTGTCACTAAGCGCGCGCTCCTAGCAAAGCCCCTGCCGCCCCGCGGCTGACGAAGCTGGGTCTATGAACCCCTGAAAAGGGAGACAAAGTCTGCATGCTTGTCTGGAGCAGGTGCCGTGGGTGCCGAGCCAAGAGCAGATTCTCTCCCCCCACTGGCTTCTTTGGCCTATCAAGCCCCTCTGGGGTTTAAGACCACCACGGCGATGGCCTCCCCCTGCCAAGGATGGGTTTAGGCTTTGGTTGGCAGGCCTCCTTCCAGAAAAGGGGATCCAAAGGGACGTCAGCTGGGGAACTTCTGAAAAGCTGGGTCTTGTCAGTGGCAGAAAGGCACAAGCAGAAATGCCCCTTCTCTTCATCAGTCATCGTCCAACTTCCATGAGGTGGCCGGAGTTGCTGCAGCCATTTCAGGACCAGAGACCAGAGCTGATGTGAGAAAGGGGGCCAAGGGGGAAGAGGCAAAAGCACCCGGGCCCTGGAGGGTGTGGCTGAGCCAAAGTCCTAAATCAAACCTCCTCGGCTGATGCTGAACACCTTGGCCCATGATATAATAAATGTCCTTAGTTCTGAAGTCACTTTTAATTGAATTTTCTATATTTTTGTAGCTGATAAACTGAACATGAATGCAGCAGTCTAGAGTTTTCATTAGATCATAAATGGATCTGAGACATGTCCCCATCCTGCCCCCACAAGAAAAGGTATTTAATGGATGTTGGTTGATTGACTGTTAGATTGAAGCACGGAGGACCCCCGGAAATGCCTGAGTAAGTCAGACACTAGGAGGATTTGCTGGGTGGTGGTCGCCCACCTGGGATTTGCCGTTCCCACACTCCAGGCAATGTGCAGCACTCGCAGGGCACTGGCCGAGAGAAACAGAGAGGCTGGACCGCGCGAGCAAGTGGGGCCTGAACTGTGGCACGGCACGTGATGCCAGAGCGGGCCCACTGGCCTTCTGAGCCCACTTCCCTGGTGGGGGGCATCAATCAAGTCTGTGTCATCGAGAGCTTGGAGGGCCAACAGGACTCCACATGGAGGCCAGAGCTGACCGATTAGCAGTGTTGAGAAGGATTCTGAAGCTGGAAACTGCCTTGATCACTGGGTAAGTCTCTCACAGACGCAGAAGGGAGTCACGGCCTTTGTGCCCGTTACTTACCGCCCTAGCTAGGGTTTGGGTTTTGCTCTTGAAGCAGAAAAGTCTGAGACCCCTCTAGAGCAGAGGCTCTCTAAAGTGGGTTTATATAGCTCCTGAAAAATACCCATCTCCCACTCCCTGCACTTCTCTGTTCAAAAATGACTCCTGCGACGTTCAGATTGTGTCTTCCGGAGATGGCGCAGCTGGGAGGTGTAGTCCACCGGCTCCAGACCTACAGCCCCTCTCTTGAGTTTGGTAAACATATTCCCTGTACCCTTGGGGCAGCCCCTTCCTCCGCTGGTGGCGGGATGCTCCGACAGGCCCCCTTCTCACCCGAGTCGTATTGGTTAAGCTGCCCTTCCCCTGTGAGGCCTGCTGTCGGCCAGGAGCTTCCCAGGCCCTCCCAGCAGGGGTCTCCTTGGAGGGGCGGTGGGGGAGAGGGGAGGGGGCAGACGGGGAGGGCGGAGAGATGAGTGCTGGGCTCTGACGAGGGAGCCTAGGGGAGGCCTGGGGAAGGAAAATGACAGGTGAAGAGGACATTTTAAGAAGCGTTATCTGGAGGCAGTAGGCAGGGAGGAGTGGAGGAGAGCATGGGGACAACGCGGCCGGTGAGGGAGGGGTCGGGACAGCTGGACAGGACAGAGTCTGTGAGCACACGCCATAGGCACTCAGAGCACCCACGGGGCTGCGGGGGTCTCCTCCCCG
>PVIY010044227.1:0-19840 GCA_004026745.1 Myrmecophaga tridactyla
AGGGACGTTGAGCATCTCTTCATGTGCCTTTTGGCCATTTGTATTTCCTCTTCTGAGAAGTGTCTGTTCAAGTCTTTTTCCCATTTTGTAATTGGATTGGCTATCTTTTTGTTGTTGAGTTGAACAATCTCTTTATAAATTCTGGATACTAGACCTTTATCTGATATGTCATTCCCAAATATTGTCTCCCATTGTGTAGACTGTCTTTTTACTTTCTTGATGAAGTTCTTTGATGCACAAAAGTGTTTAATTTTGAGGAGCTCCCATTTATTTCTTTCTTTCTTCATTGCTCTTGCTTTAGGTGTAAGGTCCATAAAACCGCCTCCAATTATAAGATTTATAAGATATCTCCCTACGTTTTTCTCTGTTTTATGGTCTTAGACCTAATGTTTAGATCTTTAATCCATTTTGAGTTAACTTTTGTATAGGGTGTGAGATACGGGTCCCCTTTCATTCTTTTGCATATGGATATCCAGTTCTCTAGGCACCATTTGAGGAAAAAGCTTTTGAGATTTCCTGCAGTTGGGATATGGAAGTCTAACTAGCAGTTCTGCCACATATAGACTTGATAGCTCAAAAAAAGCCACTTAAACCTCCTAAAGTCCTAAAACTCAGTTTATTTGTCTGAAAAAAAGGAGAATCACCTTTTAGCCTGTGCAAAATGAACTCATCTTCTCCAATTCCACCTCCTGTAAAGGCATCATAACACACTCTGCTATCCAAACTATCCTCAGAATCATCTTTAGCTGCTTCCTTTCCTCCATACTCACATTCTGCTCACACTCTCCAAAGAAGCATCTCTCATCCAAGTGTTCACACTGAGATGGCAGGTACCATGTGTTTTCTCCAACTCAACACCCTAGGTCAGGCCCTCTGAATTCCTCTGCAAGACCACTGTAACAGCCTCCAGTCTTGCCCAACCACTGCTGTCTACACTCCTTTAAAAAAAACCCAATCTGATACCTGATCTCTGTTTCAAAACTTTTGCTGGCCCTTTATAATGCACCAGATGAAATCCACATTCCCTGGCCTGGCATAAAGACCCTTTATGATCTGTCTCCAACCCACGTTCCCAAACACATTTCTTTCATCCTATTTCTATACCTTTCCCCACCACCTTCCCCAACTTCTATTCCGGGCTGCAACTGCATGTACCACTCCTGGCTCCCCAAACACTCCATATTATTTCCCCTGCTTGAAATCACCTTTTTTCTTCTCTTCCTCTCTCAAGACTAAGCAATGCTTCCTTGTTCTAGGAAATCGTTCGAGTCTCCCCAAGGCGCTCCCTCCTTTAGGTACTTTGCACATACTATTACTGAACACTTTACCTGCCCTCCCCACCTAGACTGTGAGCTCTGTCCAATCCTCCATGAGTATGGCAATGTGTTCCACAGAAAGCAGCTGAATATACATCCAAACTTCTCGACCTGGAAGCATACAAGCCCATTCCCATTCCCTATTGACTGATCACTGTGTGCTAAGCCTTGATCTAAGCTCTTTCTGGCTATGGTCTCACTTGAGCCTCACAACAAACGTTTTGAGATAAGAACTAGTATTATCCCCATTCTACAGAAGAGAAAACTGAAGCTCAGAAAGTTGAGTGACTTGCTCAAGATCACACAGCTAGTAAATGATAAAGCGTGGGTTCATCAATGCCCTATCAATGTTCTTGACAACCACATGGTTGTGCCTTCCAGTTCAACAACTCCCTGCTTGACCCTAAAATTGAAAAGAATGAAACCTGGTATTTCATGGGGCTGACAAAGCACCCTCACATCTGCCACCTCTCCTGGTTGCCACCAGAGCTCCAAGGTGGGCAGCACTGTCCCTCTGACCCCAATCCATTTATCAACCAACATCTGCTGAAAGAGCCAATAGCACATCATGACAGAGTCAGAGAACCCTGAGCTGCAGTGTCTACTGTATTATTTTCTAGATACAAGTCCCAGGACAAGTCACCTTTTCTCTGGGTCTATTTCCTCAGGAATCAAATGAGAATAGCAGTGCCTACCTCAGGGGATTTTTGCTGGCATTAACACAGAGATGCTGAAGATGATCTGGGACTGGGGATAAGATTTTAGAAGGTGCATGGGTGATCTTTAAAAATGACAACTATCTAAGGAGAAAGTTAACCAACCCCCTTTCAATCCTTTTTTGAATCTTCTGATTGTTTTCAAGGAGAGCAGCTCAGTCCCCTGGTGTGTCTTTAACATCTACTAATGTTAACACGTCTTTGTAAAGGGTTCTGCCTCAGGGCCTTAAATAGACAATGAAATCTGGCCAGAATTTATTAACAAGGACCTGTTATCATCACATCAAATATATTGTTTTTGTCATTTTCTCCTACATATAACAAACGAAAGCAGTTCTCCATTCACCATAAAGACTTAGAGTTTCCTTTAAAAGTAAAGTTAAGTTTAAAAAGTGACTCAATTTAAAACCTTTAGTCAGCAGTGGTACAGACAGATGGTATACTGATCTGACAAACCCCACAAAGGTAGGATCCGAAAGGCTTAAGTGTGAGATACCTGACTTGGATGACACATAAAGAGGGCCCAGCACACATAAGCGCCCAATAAACGTGAGCGGTTACCGTCACCATCTCCACCACACCACCTCCATCGTCAACACAATCATTTCGAGGTTACACCGGGGACCCTGGAGATGCCGCAGCGAACACCCTCCCGATGAGGAAAACTGAGCGCGGGACGCGAGCTGCCGCGAACCCTGGTGAGTGAAGGCGGAGATCCAGATTGGATCCGGTCCGGGGACGCCATTCGGGTGGCCTGCGCCTTAGTCCTGGAGCGCTCTGTCCCCTGCTCCTCCCCTCGCCCGGCCTCACCACCCTGCCAGCCGCCCCGGTCCCCTCCTCACCGCACGGCGATGCGAACCGGCCCCGGTGATCTACCCACTTCCGGCGACGCACCATAGAGAAGCGGAAGGAAGGAAGGAGTGGCGGGCCAGACGCGCGGCGCGGAGGCCGGAAGTGAGGAATCGAGGGCGGGTGCCTGTGGGCGGTCTGGGGTGGTCAGCCGTCCGGCGCTCCCCTCTAAGGCCAGGAAATGGAGGCTGTAGGGGGTACTCCTATGTGTTTGGTTTATGCATCTTTCCCCGGCGCCTGAAGCAGTCCCCCAGCAACTAGTGGGCGCTCTACAATTGTCTGATTGACTTGTCACATGCTGAAAATCACACAAGGTGGAAGCGCCAAAATTTCGAGTTCAGTATATTTGCCTGCAAGACCTGGTTTCCTAACCACTGTCATATTCAGTGCTCCAAAGCACAAGGCTTTCGAACACCTCAACATCCCACACAAGAAGGGCACGAACCCAATTTTACACTTGTTTTTTTCCCAATACAAGTTTCCCCATTTTAGACCCAGTTTGCCCAGGACGGTCATTTAGAGCGTTTCCTAGTTCCGACATGTCTTATACAAAAAGGACGGAAGATTTTTCGTGTAATCCTACTTACCTGGAGCTAGGAACATTCGTGTCCTAATCCCTAGTTGTACAGGGTCAGTTTCTTCTGCCCCCGGGGAAAACAGAAGATGCCCTGCCTAGGAGTGGCTCAGGGGAACACAAAACCCTCCAGGGGACATATCAGCTAGGAGGGAATGAGAAACATGTGGAAGTTCCTTGCAGATGAAAAAAAGACACCAAGGTTTGTAGTAAATATTTAATTGGTTCCACCAAAAACTGTAGCACAAGTTTTCTTCTAAGGGAGGCAGAATCATGCTACCCAGGGGTTCATAAGGTGTGGGAGTCACTGACCCCACTTCACGCACCAGGTGGCCTAGTAGAATGAGAAGATGAAGGGAGGGAGAAGGAATTCGAATGGTGGAATTACAGGTTCTGCCTTGTCCTTTTGCCTGCACAGAAGGGCTGAAGTTACCCATTCAAGTTCTTAACTTCATTACTTAAAGAAAAACGAATGGGCCTCTCCCCATTCACCTCGTATTTGTAATCTCTCCCCAAGTGGTCTTCTGATACCTGTTTTCTTGTTCCAATTCTGGATTCCACATCCAAATTCCAAATTTTATGGTGCAAACCTAAGTTCTGAATTCTAAGTTCTGCTTTACTGGGGTCCCTGTTTCATGTCTGTCTCCCACTCCCAAATCCTTCAGGCCCCCATCTCTTCTCCTAGCCTTCATGGGTATTAAGTCCTGACCTCTTCCTGATCTTGCTGATCTGAGGGTTTTCAGCAGTTCTAAGCTTGTCCCCAGACTTGACTCATACTGTCCAGCATGTGGGTGGCCCAGTGAAGGCCAGGGAATTGCTGAGTGACTGGTCTGGTTCTCAGCACCTTCCTTCCCAACCTACCTCTACCCCCAGACGCATTATCTTTTGTACGACTAAAGCTAAACTGAGGATTCCTGTGCTGATGACCAGGGGCTGGGAGTCTTAAGATGAGGAATCTTGGGGGAAGAGGTGGGAAGACATGAAAGGCTGCTGCTCTTCCCTCAGGAGAACTGGAACCTGTTTCTAGCAGGAAGGGAAGGAGGAGGGCAGAGATGGCAGGTGGAGTCTGTGCAGAGCTGCCAGTCCACAGGCCCCAATATCCTTCGGTTCCTCCTCGCCTGAGCTGAGCACCAGCCCCAGAGAGCCCCCCAGATCTGAGAAGAAACCAAAGTGCAGGACCAGAAGCTTCTCTGTCCATGGTTGTCCGGAGGGAGAAGGGGAAGGAGGAAGAGGCTGTGGCAGCATCACTGAAGAGGCGAGATCTTCAGGGGGATCATGATCCGAGACTCCATGTGCCGCACCAGGGGGACTGCAGAGAGAGAGAGAGGCAGAGGTCTTGGAGGGGGACTGAGATGAGCCAACCCCCACCCCTAACTGACCTTTGGGGGGCGGGGGGAGGAGGCCCTGGAAGGGGCTGGGATGAAAGCCCCAAGCTTCTCCTGGAAGAATCCATGGAGAGGGCCAGATCTCCCAAACTGTGGGAAAGGAGAGACTCTGGTGGTGATGAGATGAACACTTTTCATAATTATATATTTATTTTTCTGTGTATGGGAAAAAAAATAACTAGCAGAGTAAAATGTGATTTTGCAGATATTACTGTTGAGGGCAAAGCTAGTCAAAGAACGAAGTAGGGGGGAAAATACCAAGAAAAAATGGTAGTGGTGGTAATAAGCCGATAGGGCAAAACCTGTTGAGTGTCTGTGAGTGTCCTTGAGTGGATGAAGTTTGAAAACACACAGATTTAATCCAAAGGCCTCATTTTCAGATCGGGAGGCTATAGCCCTGAGGCTCAGGAATAACCCAGGGTCACCCAGGAAGTCAGACTCTTTCCCCTCGCTCAGAGCTTCTCAAACTTTAACGTGTAGGCAAATCACCCACAGTTCTTATGAAAGCGCTGATTTTGATTCAGTAAGTCTGGGGAGCCTGAGATGCCACATTTCTAACAAGCCGCTCCAGGAGATGTGATACTGTTAGTCGGGAATTGCACTTTCAGTAGTGAGGTTCCAGCTAATTCCTCCAGCAGACACAGTCTCCCCTACACCAGTTAGTAAGTCCGTGCGCTTAAATGTAAGCTCCCCAAGGGTAGAGGCAGGGTCCTATTCATTTCTGTACACCCTGCTCACCCACTGCAGTCCCTGGCACAAAGTGAGGGCTCAATCAACACCTACTGACTCCAGGCAGTCCTAAGGGGTCCCCACCAAAGTGGAGCCGAAAATGACAGACCCCATTTGCTGCGTGCTTCCTATGCCTGACCCTGAGAGAGGCACCATCACCATCTTACAGATGACAACAGCCTTAGCGAAGTGAAAAACTGTACCCGAGGTCACAGTGGGTGCTCAGATACTCCATGTCGAGGGAAGGACTGCCGGTGGAATGCAACACTCACCTACAACTGCCTATATCACATGTGCCTCCAGGATAGAAACTTACTAGCTCATTGTCTTGAAAGTAAGCTCCCCATCACTGGAGGTAATCAAACCACGCTAGGCCTCCTTGCAAAGAGGATTTCATCCTCCTGGAAGATGACCTCCAAGAGCCCCACAGACCCCCAGAAGCAGCCCTTACCTGTGTAGTAGACATTTTGATCCCAGCCTCTCTTCCTCCAGGCAGCGTTTCGAGTCTCCTCCCGAGACTGCAGGTCTTTATAGGCTGTGAGAAAGGCATGTGCTCATTCTTTGGGCACTGATCCCATACCTAGCCCAAGGCCCTCCTCCCACTGTCTCAAACCCTGCCCTGCCATTGCTTCTACCCCACGCACCTCAGGTTGATAGCAAAACACTGTCACAATCTCATCCAGCCCATATAGACACTGACAACTACTAAATTTTTATCTCCAGCCCCGCTCTCTCCTGTGGGTTCCAGACCCATATATCCAATGCCCATTTGACATTTCCACATGGATGTCTAGCCGGCATCTCAAACGTAACACTTCCAAGGGTCAAAATTGCATTCCTGACCCTCCGACTTGCTCCTGCCTACACACCCAACCCACCCCAGTCTCCCACTGTCCTTATAAATGCCCAAGCAGGAGCCTGGGAAGACTTCTGAAATCCTCTTCTATCACCCAAGACAATTCATCTACATGTCCCACTGGTTCTACCTCTAGATGAATGAATCTGTGGACTTCTCATTATCCTCACTGCCTCTGTCTTGGGTCAGGCCACCATCCCCCCTTGCTTGGACTTACGTTCCTCTCTCTTGCTCCCCTATAAACCATTCTCCACACGGCAGCCCAAGATATTATATCAGAACATAAATCAGGTCATATCGCTGCCACTTAAAACACTGCAGTTGCATTTAGAATAAATTCCAGCTCCTCCCCACGGCCTGTCAGGCCCAGAATGATCTGGCCCCTTCCCCCCTCTCCTATTCCATCTCCCTCCACTCTTCCCCTCTCTGTCCATACTAGCCTTTCCTCTGCTCCTCCAAACCCTGAAGGCCTTTTCTCACTGCAGGGCCTTTGCATGTGCCGGTTCCCTCCACTTGGAATACTCTTCTCCAGCAATTCATGGCAGGCTCCTACTTGTCTCCTTTAGCCCTAGCCTTGTGTTTGACTCCCTCAGAAAGGCTCTCCTGGCTTACCCAAGTGTTGGGGATCAAAATGAGCCCTCCACAAAATGAAAATACTGATGCTGATGTCTTACAGTAGTAGAAAGATTATGGGATGGACATCTTAGTAATACAACCTAAGAATGCAAGTTGCTGTTATTTAAATATTCATTATGTAGTAATCATTTAACCATAATGATAAAAGAGAATGCATTAAGATGTCTTAACAGCTGTCCATCAAAAGAGTAACATGGCTTTAGATGTTCATTCCCTGAAAATCCTTCAGGAAATGGTCATAACACTGAATTCACTAAACCCATCAAACTCAGGAGGAAATGGAGGGACATGACGTCTTAGATTCCCTCCATCTTATGTTTGACAGCTGATGAGGTTCAGAGTCCTATAATAAGGTTCTAGTCTCCTATGACAATCACATCAGTGTCATATGGCTAGTAGAGAGGCATCAAGTGAACTGGTAGACAGTGGGCTGCTGGGGGAGGCAGATCTGTACACAAGCACCAGTTCCTCCACTTAGTACTTGCATGATCAATCTGTCTATTTAACCTCTCTGAACTTCAGTTTCTTGATCTATATAATGAGGCTAATAATATCTACTTCACAGAGATGCTGAGATTTCATGTAATAAAGCTGAAAAGTTCAAAAAGGGTAGCCATGTAGGTCTTATATATGTTTTCAAATTATTATTTAATAATTACAATGTGATAGCCCCCAAAACTTTATCCCAAGAAATCCAATTTTGGGTTAATTAACAAGCATCTTTTATGTTTAGATCTCGTGCACCTTGACGCCATATTCTTAACTGGTGGTTTACATCTCCCAATGCTCTTTAGTCCTTACGGCTTCCTCCATGCTCAATCTGGATTGATGTATTCCCTAACAGATCGCATGGAGTTGCGGATAAAGAAATGACAAAACACCTTCCATTGGCAGGAAATGGAAAAGTTTGAATGGACGGAAGGAGGTAGAGGCAGAATCTAAGAGTCAGTTAATAGGACCGATCACGCAACAGCTCCATGTAGTTCAGAGAGGGTTGTAAGTATGAATGCCCACCTGTGCTTGAGTGTGTATATTATGTGTACACGCATGTGTGTGCATGGGCATGGGTAATTTTCATACTCAGAATATATATTTTTGGTTTTTATCTTAAAATAAGTTTTGCTGAGGTTTAATTTGCAAAAATAATAAATGCATCCACCTTCAGAAAAAAAAAAAATGAGCCCCCCACAAAGACATGTTCAAGTTCTAACCCCCGGTCCTGAGGATATGAACTCATTTGTAAACAGGATCTTTGAAGATGTTATTATTGAAAGTAAGACCAAACTGAAGCAGGGTGAGCGTTCATCCGTTGGGACTGGAGTCCTTATACGCAGAGGGAAGTGGACACAGGAGAAGACAGACCAGAAGAGAGGCAGCCATGGGATGGAGGCAGAGACTGCATGTTACCACCAGAATGCTGCATATTTCACAGAAAGCACAGTCCTACCCACCCCTTGATTTTGGACTTGTAGCCTCCAAAACTGTGAGATGATAAATTTCTATGGTTTTAGCCAATCAGACTGTGGCATCTATTATACCAGCCCTAGAAAACTAAGACATCAAGCCGGATGTAGGTCCACCCTACTTTTCTCCATCACCTCTCCCTGCTTCTTTCCTGCAAAGCATTTGTAATAATCTGAAATTATCTTGTTAGTTTACATCTGAGGTCAGCTCCACGGGGGCACCCGTGTATCCCTACTGTCCAAATACAGTGTCGGTGGAAGAACAGGGACGAGCAGGGGGTTCCCAGAGGACCCCTAGCCTACCCCAGAGATGGTGCACCACGTAGAGTTCCCCAATCTGTGAGAAGAAGCCGCCCACTGCCTCCTGGTTCTCCTGACGGTACTTGATGGCCCGAGCCCTGGAGAAAGCAGAAGGTATCCAACAGAGGCAGGCAAGGCTCTGGGGGATGCATAGGAATCTGGTTGGTGCAAAGGGCCCCCTGATGGTCATTCATAGGAGAGGCCTGAAGTAGGGCCCCTGGCTCTCAGAGACGATTCAGGGAAGAGGTGCAGCCGCTGGCTGGGTGTTCTACTAGGGGAGCCTCACAAGTCTCTGGGAGAGCCTTACCTTCTGGTGGGATGTCCTTCTCCAAGATCTAGGAGGGGCAGGGCCTGCTGGGCTCCCTATGAGCTGGCCCTGGGAAAGGCAGCCCACCAGGGCCCTTGGCAGGGCAGTGAGCACAGTCCCCCTTTTCCACTCCCAGCACTCGTGCTGCCACTCACCAGTTGTTCCCCCACTCGATCATGGTTCCTGGCTGAAAGAGAAGCAGGGGAGAGGATAAGAATGAGCCTGTCCTTGGAATCCCATCATCACAGCTGGATGGAGATGGGAAAATGTTGTGTCTCTCTAGCCCTCATTGAGGGCTGCTCGGCCTCATTTAGGGGCCCCCACCGGCACTTGGGTATAATGTGTGCACACCTGCAGACACACCTGTTTTGAGCCAGTAGAGGGGAGAGGCCAGAATCCTGAGTCTAGGGGCTGGGTAACAGGGATCACCTGGGGCATCCACAAAGCCGTGCTGCAGCAGGGAAGGTGGGAAGACAGTAGGGATCTATCAGGTGGAAGGTACCTTGAGCTTGTACGTCCTCAGCTCATAGATGTTGGGGCCTGCTCTGGGCTGTGGCTCATTCCAGAAGCTGAACTCGAGGAGTAGCTGGTTTCTTCTGGATAGCAGCATTTGACTCCGCTCTTTCCGGAACTCCAGGTACTCCTGTGGGCATGGTGGTATGGGCATGGCAGCCAGGAAGGACCTCCCCAGCCCAGCAGTGTGCCCCATGGGGTGGTAGAGGAAGCTCCCACCCAGCACAGGGCTGAGCTGGAACCCACACCCAGGGAGGTTTGCTAGACGGCGGCCTCGACAGACATACCTTGTTGTTTTTGAGCTTGTTCATGCAGTCCATGAGGGCTGGGTAGCCACCAGAAAATCGCCAGAGGTGCACTGTTGGGGAGGTGGAAGACACAGGTCAGGAGGCCGCTGGGGCCCAGTGTATTTGTAAGGGGATCCCTGGCTTGGTTCCATGGTATACCAGGGTGGTCTGAATTCTCTTTGCCCTGGTGGAGATAGCCCCAGGCAGAAGTCCAGGAGACCTGGGTTCAAGTTCCAACTCTGTCAGGAAGTCTTTGACCTCTCTAGACCTCAATATCCTCATCTTGAAAATGGGGACATAGGTCCCACCCAAATTCTCTTAAACAGCAAGGAAGAGGATCTCTGTGTCCTTGTTCCCCAGAAAGAGCAGTAAGCATAAACTAAACACTAGGCGGCTGAGAAACAGGTTGGACAAAAGGAGAAGTAGGTCTGATGGGATGATATGGAACATTCTCCAAGACAAAGAATTTTTAAAACGAGAGAGAGAAATCAAAGTAACAAAACAGCATTTATAGTGCACTGCCACACGTGTTGAAGGGGTAGAGGGACATAGGAAATGGTCTCTCTTTTTGTTTGTTTTTTGTGTACATGGTCCGGGAATTGAACCTGGGTCTCCCGCATGGAAGGCGGGCATTCTAACCACTAAACTACCTGTGCACCCAGGAAATGGTCTCTTGATGGAGACCCAAGAGAGGCTGCTGGGGCAGGTACCTGAAAAACAGGGGGCCCAGGGTGGGAGGGAGGTTTGTTTTTCACTGACAACTCTTTGTACTGTTTGAATTTGTTTTATCATAGTCTTCCAGTAATAAAGAAGCCTCGTTAGTTATGAAGACAGGAGAATGGTTTTGCCATTCTGGGAGCATGGCCGGGCTTGCAGGGAAAAGGTTGAGCCAGGCAGGCTGGGATTTAGGTGGCTGGCTGACTGGCAGTTTGGAAGCTCAGATTCTGTTACTTCTAATCCCCGGCCTGCCCCTCACCTGCCTTTTTTTTTTTTTTTTTCCTTTGGGTGTATGGTCCAGGAATCGAACCTGGGTCTCCTACATGAAAGGTGAGCATTCAACCACTAAACCACCCATGCACCCCCCTTTGCCTGCCTTTTTTTCCCCATGGGCAGGCACCAGGAATCGAACCCAGGTCTCCGGCATGGCAGGCGAGAACTCTGTCTGCTCAGCCACAGTGGCCCACCCTCGCCTGCCTTTTGACTCCATCTGTGCCTTGATTTTCCCAGCTGTAAAACGGACTGACACTATGGTTTACAGGCCTCTTTCTCAAGGGAATTAGCAAAAGTATCATATGGACAGGAGTTTACTGTAACCAGATATGCTAACACATGGAAGAATTCACCTAATAGTGTGGGACTAACAGGTAAAAATTACAGGGAGGGTATCCTAGGCTATAAAGAGAAAATTGTCTAAGAATTATAGTGGTCCCTATAGAGGATGGGTCAGAGATTCCCACAAATTCATTACAATGTCAATTCCTGGGCCCTAACCTTAGGACCTGGCTCAAAGGGTCTGATCCGTCACTGATTCTGATGTAGATGCCCCCGAAGCCTATACTTCAGGAGGTTCAACATATAGGATATGCTTTAAAAATGCAGGATTTGGGGTGGGCCACAGTGGCTCAGCAGGCAGAGTTCTCATGCCGGAGACCTGGGTTCGATTCCCGGTGCCTGCCCATGCAAAAAAAAAGCAAGATTCCATTCCTCAATGTTCATTTCACAACCAGTGAACTTAGGAAAAGCAAAGAATATTGCCGGAGCTGATTAAGTAGTGGCTGGAACTGAAAATGGTCTGCTTTTCCCTTATTGATATATCAATGTTTGTTACTGAAATAGAATAAATGATTAAGGGAATCCCTCTCTCTCTCTCTCTCTCTCTCTGCAGGTCACCTTATTTTTTTTTAAGCCACACAGCTATCAGAGCTGTCAAACGATGAGTTAGACCGGCTTACAAGGTACTGAGTTCCCCATAGCTAGGAGAGTTCAAGGAAAGCTTAGAGGACCCTTTGTCAGGGCTGCTCCAGGAGGTCCCTATGCCATGCAGACAGCCTAAATCAGCACTGTCTAAAAGGACTTTCTGCAGCAATGGAGATACGCCACGGCAGCGCTGTCCAAGACGGCGGTTACAACCCATTTGTCTATCGGCGGACACTTGAAATGTGACTGGGGCCACTGAGGAATTGAATTTTTCATTTTATTTAATTTAACTAATTTACATTAAAATAGCTACATGTAGTTAGGAGTTACTGTCTTGGACAGGGCAGGTCTAAATGCCAAGGCCCCTTTGAGTAGCTAAGGTCCTATAAGTCAACCAAATTCATGGGTGGGTTCTAGTGGCAGGTGCCAGCTAAGGTGGGTTTGTTGGGACGGGGTGGGGCATGCTGGGGGTATCTCCAGGAAGCCATAAGGAATCAGCTCAAGAGCCCCATTTATTCCATAAACATGTGCTGGGTCCTGGTGATTCAGTGCTGAGAAAAGACAGGCATGGACTATCCTTCCCGGAGCTCACACACAATCTACATGGGGCGAGAGAAGTACACAAGAATTTTGGAGGTGTAGGATCAGGGCTGTAAAGATGCAAGTACTTGCTGCTGGGGAACCAGGGAGTCTCCTGAGCCAGCCTGGGTGGAGGGGATTAGGGAAGGCTTCCAGGAGGAGGTGCTATCTATACAGAAGCAAAAGATAAGAAGAGGCGTGAACCAGGTGAAACGGGCAAGGGAGAAAGGATGCTTCAGGCAGATGAAACAGCATGAACAACAGCCTGCAACCAGAGAGCAGAAGTGTTAATCTGAGAAGCTGAAAGAAGTTCTGGGAAGGAAGAGCCCAGTGAACAAGGAGGGAATGGCGAGATGGGGCTGGGGGCTGGGCAGGGGAGGACTCCAAGCCTCATGGGCCACCCGAGGGCAATGGCAAGCCATGAGTGAGATGCTGAGGTTTGCATTTAAAAAAGACCCCTCTGCTGCCGATGTGTAAAGAAAGGGGATGGCAGCCAGGAGAGAGAGGTGTGCGAGGCCTGGGCTCAGTGGTGGCACTGGAGAGCTGGGCATCTCACCTGCCTGGTCCTGCTCCCCGTACCACGTGTTCCAGTTGCCCACAAGTGAGCAGGGGTAGTCCTCGTCCAGGTGCAGCTTGGGAAGTACAGCCTCTCTGGAGGAGGGCACAGAGGGAGGGGCAGGATTCACACCAGTTCTCAGGGCCTCTGGGATAAGGGTCCCAACCCAGGCCCCCAGGACTGGGCTTTGGTCTCCCCATCTCTAAAATGCAAATGCTGGACAAGATGTGTTTAAGATTTGCAGCTCCAAAATCTACATCCCCTGGAGTTTTGTAAGGAGGATGGGCCAGAGGATGTGTGAGGGGCCTGTGGGAAAGGAGGAGCTTGAGTCTCCCACCCCAGCAGGCCGGGAAGGGTGAAAGAAGGCTAACGCTCACGCCAGGCTATTGTAGGCATCCAGACACTCAGGCTTCACATTGTGAACTGCAACAGAGGACACAGAGAAGTGAGTGAAGCAGGGAATTTGTGTGTCTGCAGGAAGACAGGTTTGGGCGGCCAGGGCTCCCAGGGCAGCTTGGGATGTCCCAGAGGCCCTGGGAGGCTGGGGTTGGCTGGCTCAGCAGTCACTTACACTGGATTTTGTAGAGACTGCTGGTCTCCTTCTTGGACAGCAGGGTCGAATGGGCATCCTTCCGGGGATCAACCTTGTGAACGAAGAGGGAGCGGAACCAGCTGCCTTCATTGTCTTTGGAATAGAAGCTGCGGGACAGAGGAGTTCAAGGGGACATTCAGGGGCAGGGGTCCTTCAGAAGGCCCCTCCATCTGCTCAGTCACCCCACTTTCCGCCACCTGGTGACCCACATTCCTGGGAACAGGGCCACGGAATCCCCGAGAGTGTAAAATGTCATCAGAGCTGGGTGGGCCAACCTGGTCCCTTCTACAGAGCTTTGAGCTGCCCAGTCCATATCTCAGAGCTCTACAGGGTTTCAGAAGGCCAGGAGATGCAGCCCCACCTCTCACCTCTCTCTCTCTGCCTCCCTGCCTCCACTTCACTCCCTTCCAAGGGGTCCTCTACTTGGGCCATACAACTCCAACCTCTTGTCAAGAGGATATCAGCCCCAAACCCATCGTACCTGATGCCCAAAGCCTTTGGTAGTCCAACTGATCATGTCAGGCTCCCCCTGCCCCACTGTGTACCCCACCCTCCAGGTACCATCCTCCCTGAAAACACCAGGCTCTTCTACTCTTTACTTTTTTTTGCAAGTTCTATTCTCTATGATGAGAAGGCTGCATCCATCATCCTCCCCAGTGCTCACACTGCATTTGGCCTGTGCCCCCTCCCAGCCCCCACAGAGACTCAAAGACAAATAAGCTTTGTCCTTCAGGAGGTCACAGTTCACTGACAGTAATGGGCCTAGGAACCCAATTACAGCAGGGGGGACACCTGGGAGAGCCCAGATGAGCAAGACCTTAACTCTGCTTCCAAGGATCTGGGCAGGTTCTGTAGAGAAGGAGGTGATCCAGCCGAGTCTCCAGGGCTTACTTTGAATCTTCCAGGCAGAGAAAAAGGGTGAAAGATATTCCAGAGAACTTGAGGGAAGGAATGAATGAACGGCGAGCATATGCTTGGCCCTATACGTGCAACAGTTCAGAGCTGGAGACCTACCGCCAAGTCCTACTAATCCAGAACTTCTACCCCTGCCCCCAAGGGTAGGGATTATTTCGAGGCTGCCAAAGACTGCAAATCCTCTTGCTCAATAGCCATGGCGCACTTTGCAGCAAGGTCTGAAGAGCAAGTCTCCCGCTGGGGGAAAGGTTCCCAGCTAGGGAAACCTGGGGGCTGGTAAGCCCTCTCTCCTTTTTTGAGCCTCTTCTGTGGCTAGAAATAAATACCTTACAAACAAAAGCATGAGTGTTTTCCAAAATATGGCACTGGTGAGACAAAATCATTTTAAAGTGGTGATACATTTGGAATGAGCATAAAGAAACATGAGAAAGGATTTGTCCCAAACCATTAATATTGCTTACCCAGGGAGAGGGGTGAGGGAGGTGATGGCATTTTTCTTTATTCATTATAACTTTTTGTAAAGCTAAAAAAATACGTTTTTTGTTTCTGAATTCACAGGCTCTGTCATGCACATATTTGCTTCATTAATAAAAAGCAAAAAGACAATTATCATCAGGCAGGCTATCTGTGACATTTTTGGACCAGAATTAAGGGGGCCTCCATACAAGTTACATTCACTGAATAGCTCTTCTGCACCAGGGACCTGGGATCAACATTTTTAATAGCATGATCTCACCAAATCTATGCAATGATCTTATTGTGACAGTATTATTAATGTGCCCATTTTCAAGATGGAAAAACTGAGGCTCAGGGAGTTTAATGAACTTGCTCAAACTCACAGAGCAAGTTAGGGGCATTATTGAGACATGAATCAACCCAGGGCTGTTTCATTTAAGAACAGGCCATATTTCAGGTAGGCTACTGACCTGGGGGCACCAGGTAGACACAGCAAACAACAACAAAGTTGGTGTCAGCAGGGACCTGAACTTTGGCGTGAATATAGAAGGGCTGATTTCTCTGGAGAGGGTGGCAACAGAGAGGAGATCAGCTCTCACTAATTGCAACCAAGACCTTTGCTCCAGGACTGGGCTTCGAGTAATTTATTAACGTCCAGTACCGACAAAGATAAGCAGCCAAGTGGTGAGTATGGAAAAAACTTAGGGACTGCAGTGATGGAGGTGGGATTCCCAGGAACTCCCATGGGTTCCCACCTCTTTCCATCATGCTCTACAACTTCCTGTGGATGAGTCTCAGTTTCCCCACCTGTCAGTGGGTGGGGGTAGGGGTGCAGCCCATCTCTAAAGCTCTCTGCTATGGGAAAAATCCAAGGGTCTTGTCCAAAATCCAAGGGTGGGGTCTGAGCTCAAAGCCAGCACACCCTCAAAAGTACATTTTTAAGAGTTCAAATTTCACTTTCTCAGTGAAACTGCAATGTCCTCCTACCCCCTTGAACTCCCCAACCCCTATGATACTGCTCTCTAATTTGTCTATAACACCTGCCACCTTCCAACATGCTATACCATTTCTCTGCTTATCGTGGACCATGTTTACTGTCTGTCTCCCCACTAGAAATGGTCTCAGGAGGGCAGGGATCTTATCTGTCTGTTTCCTGCTATATCCCTACTCCCTGACACATGGCATGGGCCCAAACAGTGTTTGGGGAATGATGAAAAGGTGGTGGGGAAGCCAAGGCACAGTCATGTGAAAATGATAAAAGATAGAAGGTAAGAAAGGCAAAAAAAAAAAAAAAAAAAAAAGGATGGGTCTTGGCCCACAGTGTGGACTTGGGGATCCCTTCCACTCCGCCATCAGCAGCAGAATTAGTGTTAAAGAGCACAGGCTCTGGACAAACCTAAGTTCTAACCCAGCTGCTTTCCCCGTGCACAATTCACTTCATCTCTCTGAGCCTCACTGTCCTCACCTCCAAAACAGATGCAGTAAGAGGGACCTTTTAGGGAAAGGGCCTGAGGTGGCAGGGCTCAGACATAGGAGCAACTACCACTCTTTCTCCTAACTCATCTCCCAGCTCCCACTCTCTCCCCGTTTCTCCTAATCTGTCCACTCACCTTTGTAAAGCACCATTTTTGGGATGCCATACCTCTGCTCAAAGGCCTTCCATGGCTCCCTACTATTTACAAAACCAAGGCCCAATGCCTCCACTTGGGATTCTGAGTCCTTCCTCTTCTATCTACTTTGCTGAACTTTCCAGAGTCGACCACCGTGCCAGTCTGGTGACCAGAGAGCTAGGATCCCCTAGCCAAGTGGTTCTTCTCAGACCCAACAGTGTCAGCATCATCTGGGAACTTGCTAGAAAAGTCTCGGCCCTCCTCCACTACCAGACCTACTGCATCAGAAACTTGGGGTGGGGGGTGGGGTTTTGAGATGGGGCAGCAACCTGGGGTCTTAATAAGCCCTCCAGAAGATTCTGATGTATAATCAAGTTTGAGAATCACTGCTCTATAGCTGTCCTCATTTCTTCCTCCCCCCCCCCCCCCACGTAATCTTAGTAAGTCATCCCCAGAAATGCCAAAGATTCTGGTATCTAAACCTTAGTATTAGGAATGCCTCTTCGGCCCAAAAAGATACAATACAGCTTTGTTTACTCCCAATTTCCTAAAACTGGATGTTGTCCTGAAAACATGCACACTGGACCTATGGGAAGGGTGTGCCCCAGCCTGACGAGCTCAGCCCCTTCTCACAAAAATATTTCTCGATGTTTCCCCGTCAAGTTTTAATCAGTCTCAAATGATTTGTCTTGACCCCTGTCATGGTCAGGTTCGTGTGTCAACTTGGCCAAGTGGTGGTACCTGTTTGTCTGGTTGGGCAAGTGCTGGCCTGTCTGTTGCGATGAGGGCATTTCATAGAATTAAATCATGATCATGTCAATTACATCCACAGCTGATTCCATTTGTAATCAGCCAAAGGGGAGTGTCTTTTGCAATGAGTGATGCTTAATCTAATCACTGGAAGCCTTTTAAGGAGGATTCAGAAGAGACAGGCTCTCTTCCTGTTTCGGCTGGTGAGCCACTCCTGTGGAGTTCATCCAGATTCTCCATCCGAATAGTCACCTTCACAGCCTGCCCTGTGGATTTTGGACTCTGCATTCCCGCAGTCACGTGAAACACCTTTATAAATTTTATATTTGCGAGTGTTCCCTGTTGATTCTGTTTCTCTAGAGAACCCTAACTAATACAACCCCAAAGCCACACCAGAAGCCACTAGCTAATGTCCTTCCAGGCCCCAGGGTGCCTAGCACAGTGTTTTTGGCATGAGAGTTGCTCAATAAATATTTGTCCCAGAGAAGAACTTTTCAGTCTCTCTTCAGGAAAAGTTACAGATGACACATCTGCATTGCCATAGGGACTGACAGTCTGAGGCCTTCCCACAAGGAAGTGCTCCAGTATATTCTAGATTTATGTGCAGGGAAGCTCAGCTCTAGGAAATTCAGCTCTAGTACATGCTGAAAGACTCTTCTAATGACTCAGAAGGGGGCTATGTTTCTGCTTATTATTCTAGAAGTGTGTCTCTAGCTGGAGGAACTAAAGTTCTGCCAACAACAGGATGACTAACATAGCAAGCAGTTTACTGAGCACTTACTATGTGCTAAGAGCTAATCCTCAAAATACATTACTGAGAACAATGAGGGTCAGAGATGTCCCATGACTTATTCAAAGATGGCTAATCCATGGCCAAGAGGAATCCAACCCAGAGCTGTCTGTCTGTCCCCACCCCAGCAGCCTCACTGTCTCCAAACCCCAGAGGACAGAAGGGCTGCTGCTGACCCCCCCGTAGTGACTTCAGAGATAGGGCAAGTTGGGGGTTGGCAGGAGAGGATGTTTCCAGGTTTCCCAGCGGGACCAAGGAGTAAATAACGATGAAGCAGTCCTTGAGGGACCTGATAATGATGGTTCAAGTACCTTCATAGCAATCCTATAAAGAAGACCAAGCCGGGATCACCATTCTAAGTTTACAGAGAAGGAAACTGAGGTTCAAAGACGTTCAGTGGGCCATCCAGGGTTACAGAGCGAGTCTCCTCTTTCCTGGCTGCCCCACATCCTCACTGCTATGGATCTAACAGATCATAGTAACATCTAAGAAAACCCTGGAATTTCTCTCCTAGGCTGCTGGGCAAGAGGAACCCTTGCTTTTCCTTTCCTCAAGTAGGGAAACAGGTATCCTCACTTCTTTGGCAGATATTCTTTGAGCATATGCTGTCCTGAGCCCTGGGTGTGATGGTTTGAAAGGATGTATGTACCCTTGAAAAGCCATGTTTTAATCCTAATCCCATTTTGTAAAGGCAGCAACTTCTTATGTGATTTCATCAAGAGTGGTTGTTAAACTGGATTAAATGGAGGCATGTCTGACCCATTCGGGTGGGTCTTGATTAGTTTACTGAAATCCTATAAAAGAGGAAACATTTTGGAGATTCAGAGAGTACAAAAACACTGCAGTACCCCGAAGCAGAGTCCATCAGCCAGCGCTTTGGGGATGAAGAAGGAAAATGCCTCCTGGGGAGCTTCATGAAACAGGAAGCCAGGAAAGAAAGCTAGCAGATGACACTGTGCTCACCATGTGCCCTTCCAGGCAAGAGAGAAACCGTAAATGTGTTTGCCATGTGCCTTCTCACTTGAGAGAGAAACCCTGAACTTCATCAGCCTTCTTGAACCAAGGTATCTTTCCCTGGATGCCTCTGAGTGGACATTTCTACAGACTTGTTTTGATTGGGACACTTTCTCGGCCTTAGAACTGTAGACTAGCAACTTATTGATTTCCCTTTTTTGAAAGCCATTTTGTTTCTGGAATATTGCATTCCAGCAGCTAGCAAACTAGAACCCTGGGCAAGGGGCTGAGAAACAGAGAAAAACGAGGTAACATCTATGCGGTGAGGAAGACTGGCAAGCACCAGGACCTAAGTGTACTAGGTGGTAAGTACAGAGGTGGGGGAGGTACAGGGTGCTGCAGACAAGGAGGGAGGGGCCCTGAGCAGGGCCCAAAGGCCCAGGCTGCACACATGGCCTAGGAAGACTCCCTCTCCGCAGCCACCCAGTTGGGGTGCAAAAAGGGCAAGGCGTGAGGAGACCAGACCCCCAGTCCCAGAACCCAAGCTGCCCTCAGACAGCAGATGGAGTGACCTTGGACTACTTCCACCCCCTCTCAGACCTCACTTGCCCCTTTTTGCTCAGGGTGAGGCAGCAGAGTGCCTGTGCAACCCTGGTCCTTAGGGATTCCCACACTGCCGTCATCTGTACCCCCAGAAAGACCTTTTCCAGGGAGGAGCTGGCCCTCCTAGAAGGCCCCAGTGGGTGCTAGGATGCTATCTCACTCGCAGCAAAGACTCGGGGGTGGGGGT
>PVIY010044228.1:0-12634 GCA_004026745.1 Myrmecophaga tridactyla
GTCAAGCAAAGAAATAATAATTTAGTTACTTGTCCTAGATTGCCAAGGCCCCTGATAGAGAGCACTGCAGAACTACTTGACTTAAGCAATAAAAATTTATTTTCTCATAATTTTGGAAGTAAGGAATTCCAAAGAAAAGTATCAATACTTTTGATAAAAGTTTTTGAAAAACAAAAGTTTTCTGATGGTGGCTCAATCTGTACCTTTAGTAGTAGCAGATTAAGACACAACTGTTTAATTTTTGCCTAATAAGTTAGCCAAAATGAGTTCACCTAACTGGGACCTAGAACTTGAGCATGCATTTGTGGGGGACATGACTCAATCTCCCATATGAATGAAAAGGAATTTTGGACATATTCTTCTATTTTAAATCCTCTGTACATCAGACTGTACATAATACAAAGTGAGTTGGAAAAATGTTTTTCTATTATTTAGAATAAGTGAACTATAAAGTGCCATAAAGATCATCTTCCTTAATAAGTACATGATATTGGACAGGCATAGTTTGAAACAACAAATCTTCAGTGGTTACATGGGCTTTAAGTTGGAATATGTGCAATCAGAGGAATGTTCAAGTTACATCTATACAGTACTTTCTGGATTCTTTAATGTTACCAATGACCCAGTATAAAGTTTTAAATTAAAAAATTAGGTAAAATTTTTAATAGCAATATCTGATTCTGTTTATTTTTTCAATAACAAAACGAACCTCTCTGCTTGATTTGATTTGAGAGTGCTCAACCCTGGATTCAATAGAAGTGGAATACTTTTGATTAGAGGGAGATGTGCCTCCATGCATTCCAGGTGGGTCTTAATTAGTTTACTGATTGCTTTAAAAGAGGAACCGTTTTGGGCAGGGCCATGAGAACTGCAGAGCCATGCAGCCAGAGACATTTGGAGATGAAGGAAAATGCCCCCAGAGAAGCTTCATTAAACATGAAGCCTGGAGAGACAGCTAACAGACATTGCCATTGTCATGGCCAGATTCACGTGTCAACTTGGCCAAGTGGTGGTACCTGCTTGTCTGTTTGGGCAAGTGCTGGTCTGTTTGTTGCTATGAGGACATTTCACAGAATTAAATCATGATTATGTTGGCTGCATCCAGAGCAGATTCCATTTGTAAACAGTCAAGGGGAGTGTCTCCTGCAATGAGTGATGTTTAATCTAATCATTGGAAGCCTTTTAAGGAGAATTCTGAAGAGATAGGCACTCTTCCTGCTTTGGCCAGTGAGCCTCTCCTGTGAAGTTCATCCAGACCCTCCATCAGAATCATTGGCTTCACAGCCTGCCATACAGATTTTGGACTCAAAATTCCCATGGTTATGTGAGGCACTTGTATAAATTTTATATTTACAAATATTTCCTGTTGATTATGTTTCTCTGGAGATCCCTGACTAATGCAACTTGGTACCAGGAGTGGTTCCTAAGAAACAGAATCTTAAAAATGGGTTTCTATAAATGGTTTTCTGCTCTGACTGGACTCAAAGGCACTAAGGACTCTAATTACCATAATCAGAATGACACTGCCAATCCATGGAGTGAGTTGGCAAAAGAGATAGTCAAAATATCATCATTTGATTCTTCTAATGCTTCACTTGTATGAAGCCGGTTCTGGGGGATAATGTTTTTGATGCCTTTATGGAGTTTTATGGAAATAGGTGGTATCGAGATGTTGGATGGTTGGTCTTAGATACACTGGATACATTAACAAATGAAAGGGATGGGCTTAAGGCTTCAAATGAGAAGCTTAAGCACCGTCTGACAGATGTAGGCATTTCTATGAGTGTCCTGAAGGAAAGTCTTATTTCCTGCAGTCATAGACTTGAGACCTCTGAAAATAAGACTCAGAATTTTGTTGTTAGAGCAACAACTTTACACCATAAACTGAAATATCAATCTTGCATGGTGTCTGCCATTAAAGTGAAGGCATTGATTGGAAAAGAGTGGGACTCTGTAAAATGGTATCGTGACATATGGATTGATAATGATTTTGAGGGCAAGATTGAAACCCTTGGTCATGTTGAGTCTTCTCTAGATAACATGGTAATAGTTGGCCCTGAGGACATAGCCACCTCACCACCAGTCTTCCTGAGGAGTTGGCCACCCAACCTCCACCTGAAGGGATTAGCCCTAGAGTAATTAATCATGTTTCACCAGAAGAAACTGCAAATGGATGCCCTGAAGGAAATGGCTTGGAAGATATTTCTAATTCTTTTCATGACCCACACCCACCACCCCTCATTTCTTTCAGACCTATAACTAAAGTCCCAACAGGTCCGTAAAGGTGAGATACAAAATGTCACACATGAGGAGGTACATTATACTCTGAAAAACTGTGTGAGCTTTCCAATTTATAGACAGAAATCAAGGGAATATGTGTGGCAATGGATTTTAAGGGTGTGAGATAATGGTGGGAGGAATATAAGGGGGATCAGGATGAATTTATTGATATGGGCCTACTAAGCAGAGATTCTGCATTCAATGTTATAGCTCAAGGGGTTAGAAAAAGCGTTAACAGTTGGTTTGAATGGTTGGTTGAAACATGGATCAAAAGGTAACTGACATTACTTGAGGTTGAAATGCCAGAACTTCCCTGGTATAATGTAGATGAGGGGATCCAGAGGCTTAGAGAGATTCGAATGTTGGAGTGGATTTATCATATGAAGCCTGTTCTTAAATGCCAGAAGTATCTGGAGGATGCACCTTTTACCAGAACAGTGAGAAATAAATTTGTGAGACTAGTGCTATCATCCCTGAAGAGCTCTGTAGATGCACTTTTCTGTAGATTAGCTATTACTGTGGGAACTGCTGTCACGGAGCTGGAATCCTTAAATACAATAGGGATGACAGGATCCTGAGTTGGCAGAAGTCAGGTGGCAGCACTTAATTGCCAAAGACAGGTTGGATGTGGCTATAAAAATGGACAGCAAACTCAAAGCAGGAGTCAAACTAATCTGCCTCACAGAGATTTGTGACATTGGCTACTCTCTTCTGAGAAACAGCTTTTGGCCAGCTACTGGGCCTTAGTAGAGACTGAACATTTAACCTTGGGCCACCAAGTTACCATGAGTTCTAGTTGTCTATCAGGAGCTGGGTGTTGTCTGACCCACCAAGCCATAAAGTTGGGCATGTGCACCAGCAATCTATCATAAAATGTAAATGGTATATATGAGATAGGACCAGAGAAGGTCCTGAAGGCACAAGTAAGTTACATGAGGCAGTGGCCCAAATGCCCATGTTCTCCACTCCTACCACATTACTTTATTTTCCCAGACCAGAGCTATGGCCTGTTGGGGAGTTCCTTATAGTGAATTGACTGAGGAAGAGAAAATTCAGGCCTGATTTATAGACTGTTCATCATGATATGCAGGTAGCATCCAAAAGTGAACAGCTGCAACACTACAACCCCTTTCTGGGGTGTCCTTGAAGGACAGTGGTAAGAGGAAATCTTCCCAGTGGGCAGAACATCAAGCAGTGCCCCTGGTTGTTCATTTTGCTTGGAAGGAGAACTGGCCAGAGGTGCATTTGTATACTGATTCATGGGCTGTTGCTAATGGTTTGGCTGGATGGCCAGGGGCTTGGCAAGACCATAATTGGAAAATTGGTGACAAAGAGGTCTGGGGAAGAAGTATGTGGATAGACCTTTCTGAGTGGGCTAAAAACACGAAGATAGTTGTGTCCCATGTGAATGAGCACCAACGGGTGACTTCAACAGAGGAAGGTTTTAATAATCAAGTGAATAAGATGATCCATTCTGTGGGTATCAGTCAGCCTCTTTCCCCAGCAACTCCTGTCATTGCCCAATGGGCTAATGAATGAAGTGGACATGGCAGTGGGGATGGGGGTTATGCATGGCCTCAGCAAGATGGGCTTTCACTCACCAAGGCTGACCTGGCTACAGTCGCTGCTGAGTGCCCAGTCTGCCAGCAATAGAGACCCACACATAGCCCCTGACATGGCACTATTCCTTGAGATGACCAGCTGGTTACATGTTGTCTGGTTTATTACACTGGACCACTTTCTCCATGGAAGGGGCAGTGATTTATTCTAAATGGAATAGACACATACTCTGGATATGAGTTTGCTCTCTCTGCATGCAATGCTTCTGACAAAACTACCATCCATGGACTTACAGAATGCCTTATCCATCATCACAGTATTCTACACAGCATTGTTCTGACTAAGGAACACACTTCACAGCAAATGAAGTGTGGGAATGGTCACATGCTCATGGAATTCTCTGGTATTACCATGTTCCCCATCATCCAGAAGCAGCTGGATTGATAGAATGGTGGAATGGCCTTTTTGAAAACTCATTTACCATGCCAACTAGGTGGCAATACCTTGAAGGGCTGGAGTAATGTTCTCCAGGAAGCTGTGTATGCTCTGAATTAGTGTCTGCTGTATGGTGCTGTTTCTCCCACAGCCAGGATCCATGGGCCCAGGAACTAAGGGGTGGAAATGAGAGTGGTACCCCTTGTTAGTACCCCTAATGACCTGTAGGAAAATTTTATATTCCTGTCCCTGTGACCCTAAGCTCTGCTGGTCTACAGGTTTCATTTCTAAAAGGGGGAGTGCTTCCACCAGGAGAAACAACAATGATTCCACTGAACCGGAATCTAAGACTGTCACCTGGTCACTTTGGGCTACTCATGCCACTGGATCAACAAGCCAAGAAGGGGATTACATTATTGGCTGGGGTGATTGACCCTGACTATCAGGGGAAATAGGACTGCAACTACACAATGCAGGTAAAGAAGAGTTTTCCTGGAATATAGAAGATCCCCTAGGGCATCTTTAAGTGCTACTAAGCCCTGTGATTAAAATCAATGGAAAACTGCAGCAACCCTATCCAGGGAGGAGTAGCAATGGCTCTGAAACTTCAGAAATGAAGGTTTGGGTCACCCCACCAGGCAAAGAACCTTGGCCAGCTGAAGTTCTTGCTGAAAGTAAAGGGAACATGTAATGGATAGTGGAAGAAAGTAGTGATAAATATGGACTACAACCACAGAAATGAGGACTGTAATGCTGTTTTGTTCATGTTATACTATTTAAGTTGTAAGATATCAAGTTTAAGAATGAATATTACCCAAGGACTTGCACTATGTTCTGAAGAGATTTATTATTTCTGGTTATATGCAAGACAGTTGAGTATTGTTAGGTGAAAGAAGAAATGTGTGTTTTATTGTTTTTTATTTAGAAATTAAGTGTGTTTGAAGGTGATGTGTATAGCTGCCAAGCTGACAAGGGGTGGACAGTCATGGTCAGGTTCATGTGTCAACTTGGTCACGTAGTAGTACCTATTTGTCTGTTTGAGAAAGTGCTGGCCTGTCGTTTGCTACGAGGAAATTTTATAGAATTAAATAATGATCATGTTAGTTGCATCCACAGGTGATTCCATTTGTAATCAGCCACAGGGAGTGTCTTCTGTGATGAATGATGCTTAATCTAATTACTGGAATATTTTAAGGAGGATTCAAAAAAGACAGGCTCTCTTCCTGCTTTGGTCACTGAGCCGCTCCTGTGGAGTTCATCCATACCCTCCATCAGAATTGTCAGCTTCACAGCCTGCCCTACAGATTTTGGACTCTACATTCCCATGGTTATGTGAGACACTTTTATAAATTTTATATTTACAAATATTTTCTGTTGATTCTGCTTCTCTAGAGAACCCTAACTAATACATCCATGTTCACCATGTGCCTTTCAAGTTGAGAGAGAAACCCTGAACTTTATTGGCATTCGTTAAGTGAAGGGAAGCAGTTATTGGTGCCTTAATTTAGACATTTATATAGACTTGCTTTAATTTGGACAATTTTACAGCCTTAGAACTGTAAGCTTGCAACTCAATAAATCCCCCCTTTTAAAGGCTATTTCATTTCTGGAGGATTGCCTCTTGGCAGCTAGTAAAAAGGGACAACCTGCAACAGCATAACTGTAACCCTTTTTACAATCCTGCATACTCAGTTTAGACTGAAAACCAATAGAAAATTCACTGTTTGATAAAGGAAATGAAAATGATCCAATATATCTGGGCAAGTATTTTGCTCACCTGAGCAAACAGCCATCTTAATACAGACACGAATTAGCTCAACAAGACTTGCCTCATAGCACTTAATACCTTTTCTCAAGATCTTTCTATCACCTTGGCCTCCGACTGAAGTAATTTGTCATGAATATTTCCCAGTCCCAAACAATTCCCAACATTGTAATTCTGCCTTAAGTTATCTGATCTTAGATTCTAGAATTTTACAAGTATCTTTCACATATTCTTCATTTTGAGTGACTTTCACAGTGATATTCTCCCTTTAATCAAAAAATTTCATAAATAATTCTTGACTGATCATTAGGGTTTTTTTCTGGTGGTCTCTCTCATACAAATTAACATATTTGCTTAATGGGTAATGATAAAAAATAAATATGCTGTAGTTCACCATTTAGTATGAAGGAATACAATGGTATTTGAGGTCATTATAAAATGTTATCAACTATGCAGTGTGAAAAAATAACATTTTTCTTTCAGCAACTGTGTGTGTGAGAAATATCGAATGTCAAAGAGCTAGATACAATAGAAAATATTGTATGATTCTACTTATATAAAATAACTAGAATGTACAAATATAAATTGAACTGAGAGTGTCACATGTCTATGAAAACACCCTAATAAAAAGGTAGCATGCACAATAGGTTGGCCAAATAAGCACATAAGAACAGATTAATAGGACATGGCTCTTATGGAGTACATAACAGGTTCAAAGAAGCGCTTTCCACCCTTGGACTCCCAAAGGACATGTTCTTTCCTTTTACAAAATACATTTATTCCACCACAATGCAAAAAAAGCCTTAAACCAGTCCAGAAACAACACAAATACAATACAATGTAAAAAACAATATAAAGTCTCATCAAAATCAGCTGCAACTATGGTCTGTCCTAAGACAAAATTCTCCTCTGGCTGTAGATCAGTCAAACTCAGAACAATTTATCTGTTTCCTACATAGAAAAGAGGGACAATCATTGGATGTATGTTCATATTACCGCAGGGAGAAATTGGAAGAAAACAGAGGTCAAAGGTCACAAATAGTTCTGGAAAACTGCAGGGCAAACTTGATTAGATTTAAAAATCTGAGAGTCATTTATAGAATATGTTTTATCCTCAGGGCTTGAGAGAGTGGCAATCCCACTCTTTCAAAGGGCTTATGTAGGGGCCCTGTTTTCTCCAAACATTGGAGGGTGGGTTTTAATATTTTAAACATTGTGGAGATTACCATGTGTTTGGTTTCAACTGCCTCAACCTTCTGGTTATCACCCAGACACTCTACCTTTTCTGGGACACATTTTCAACATGTTCAGAACAGTGAGATGGTGGACAGGCTCTCCCTAATCCTAGGGGAGTGTACTCCACCCTCCCTGAGACCTGACACTTGAAAATTCTTCATGAACAATGAAGCAAAGGGCCTCATTCTTCTGCCCTATTGAACAAAGGATTGTTGTCTGCCTCTTGGACAAACTCACCCTCTCAACATGAATAAGTGACTCCACACTCCTGGGATGACATTTCTTGCCTCCAAACCTCAGTTCCCATGATTTTGTTTTTGAAGTCATTTTTCATTCAATCTTTCACTTTTCTGTCCTTTTCTGTCTAGACCAGCAGTGATTCAATTTGTACAGATCGCTCCAAAATCTTGATGGTTTTCTATGCAGTACACTGAGGTCATACACATCTGATAAAAGGACATTCCTTTCTGGATAACTCCATCTCCAACCCTGGCTTGTCCTGACATGCCTGACTAGTTCTATGTTTGGTTAAATCCTCATGCAGACATTATTCACTGGAGTCTCCCTTTCTGGAAGCCCAGAATTTTCTAGACCATCAGTTTCTGGTTTCTTTGTACCCAAGGGTTAAGCTCTCAACTTACTTCTTTCCTCTCAATTTTACTATAATCTGCGATGAGCAAACTGACTGCATTTTCAACATTTAATTTGGAAAATTCTTTTGCTAAATCTCCATACATTCAACTCCCTTACAGGATTCCTTTAAGAGGGTACCATATTTTTAAAAGTTTCATAGCCCACACAGTCAGAGACCTTTGGAAAGGCAGAAAGAAAATGCTTCTAGAGCCATTTGAAAGATGCTGGGAGAGAAAGCTAGCATATTTTGCTATGTGCCATGCCAGGTGACAGAAAGCTAGCACATATTTCCATGTGCCTTCCCAGCTCACAGGGAAATCCTAAACATCATCAGCCCTTTCTTGAGTTAAATTATCATTCCATGGATACCTTAGTTTTAACTCTAAACTGGTAACAATAAATTCCACATTTTAAAAGCCATTCCATTCCTAGTATATTGCATTCCTGCAGTTTTATCAAGTCAAAACTCCCATCTTGTTTTCTTTTATTTCATTCCTTTTCTCTTTCGATGAATTTCATAATTGACCTAATTAGTAATTTTCTTTTTGAATTCCAGTTTTAATGTATGAAGGAAAGAACAAGGAAATTAAAATTTCCAGGTAATATTTTTTCCTCCTTAAAAACAACTCATACTATTCTCTTTTAAAAGATAGAAAGTATGCAGATCATATTAACATAATTATAAATAGAGTTTACTAGATACTGGGTTTCAGTATTCCTAAGGCTCAACATACTTCTAGCTTTTCCTGGTATCTGAACCTAGAGGTCTTACAAATGGTTGTGTTGCTTGCCAATTGGTATCCTTTCTACTGTCACTCTGGGTTATATTCTTCACTCCTGAGCCCTGTGAGTCTACTAAAAACTGAGGTATGCTTTGGAAACTGTTATAGGTTCTTATTCTCCCAGCTCTACACAGCTTAGAATTTTGCAAGAATGTGTTGAAGAAATTAAGTAGTGTGTGTTTTTTAGTTACCTGGAACCTCTTTACTTCCAGGATTTGGCAACTTAAATATGCAAATTTCCACTCTATCTCTGTGGCATTATCTAAAGATTTATTCTTTATCTGTAACTTTGCAAGACTCCTCTGTTTTGATTAAATTTAGTTTCACAACATCTTGCCCAATTCCGTGATTCAATACATAATTTTAGGGAAAACAGATTGCAAGAAACCACCTTATTATGCTCTATAGTTCCACAGATTAATACTGGTAATGCTCACAATTATTAATTCATTCTAGAATTCATCAGCATTCTAACATTTTAAGAAATTAAAAATTATCTTGGTTTTCTAGGTATTCCTTTGGGAACATATACATTATTTGTTATCATAAAACACAATGTAGAAGGTACTTTTATAAAAATAGCCCAACTTGCATATTAATTTATTAGGTCCTGTACTTTAAAAAGACAAATTACACATTCACTGTTGTAATAATTAATTTTGGATTTCAACAAGGCCAGTTGACGTTGGGTTGTTTTTCTATTGATGCAGATTTAAATCATCAGAATGTGAACTTCATCTATGGTTGATAACATTTGCAGTCAGCTGAGGGAAGTACCTTCTGCAATGAATGATGCTTAACTTAATTATTAGGAAATATAAAAGAGAGAGGTCAAAAGAGATATTAGGATCTCAGATATTAGGATCTTTGGAGATACTGAAACAAACCACTCTGGGGAAAGCTGTTTGAACCTAGAAGCCAGGAAATGAGGCCAGCTGATATTGCTGTGTGCCTTCCCATGTGACAGAAAACCAGAGGAAAACCATGTGTAATTTTGTATCTAAATAACCCCCCTTTATGAAAGCCATTCCATTTCTGGTGTATAGCATTCTGGCAGCCTTAGCAAATTAAAACAACTGTCTTTAAGGAAGTTAAAAAACACATTTTATATGAAATAAAATTCTGATAATTTAATTCAGATATTGAATTTTTAAAAAATGCTTAGGTATTCATAAATTGGCAAATTAACTCTAAAATAATCAGGGACATATTCAATTAAAATTGATATTTGGGCTTATATTAAACTCTTGTTTGGATTTTGGTAATAAAATAGTTTTTTACAATAACTATTGAGGTAGACTTTGAAATTATTTTCCAAAAGTTATGATAAATATTAATATAAATATAAATTAGTCATTTATTATACAAAACAATTGATAGAGGAACTTAAGCTTTCATGTAAGTGTGTGAACAGAGTACATGTTTCATTGAGATATGGGGTGAAGACCTGTGGAAAAGAAGAAAAGGTAGAGCATATGAAGATATTAAGCACATTGGATTAATATTCCTGACATGTGCATTAAGTCAAGCAAACTTTCTCACACTAATAAATTATTTAGAATATAAGTATTTGACAAATTAATTATATGACTATATTAAATATATAGGTGAACTATATGGAGAGTTTCATCAGAAATGTTAAAATTTTTTCTAACAGTAAAAAGAAAATCTATATAGTAAAATAAACCTATGCCAGCATTTTCAAATCATAAAGCTTGTTGTTTAGGTATAGTAGAATTATACCAGAAATTGATGACAGATAAGTAGAACATCTCAAAATTGGAATAGTTTTCTCTGTTACTCACAGAATCAAAGTGCCCCACATTCACCACAGTTGTGAAACTAAACAACAGATATGTCACTTCCTAATATGTACCATGTTCTAGCTACTAATCCAAATGCCATACAAGTCACATTGTGTTACATTCTTGAGAGTCCCAGGAGGGTCAACACCACTGTTACCATATTATTGTATGAAGAAACTGAGGCATCAGAGATGAATCCTAGTGATCACAGAATTCAAAAGACACTGATTTGATAAGTAATATATATTACTTATATATTTATATATATAATATGCTATTATATATATTATATATAACATATAATATATATATATTTTAGGGGGGTGCATTGTCCAGGAATCGAACCTGAGTCTCCTGCATGGAAGGTAAGCATTCTACCACTGAACCACCAGTGAACCCCCAAAACTTGATCTTTTATATTGACATTTTGGACAGTTTCAACAAAGGTGTTTTGCAGTAGTCCATTTGAAATATTATGAATATAGCCTCATTTGTGAAAATCACTGCATCACTCAGAAAGGATGATAGTATCCAGAAGTATGATAGTAATGAGAAGAAGCTGGGGTATCATAGATATTATTAAATATCTATGCATTAAAATATGGATTACAGTAAATACTTGTGACTTAAAATCATCATTTATTTTGGGAGAAGGCATAAAAATAAAGAAGTATGGAGCAATACAGAAAATGATTTTGAACAATGGTCATGATCTATGGAGTACTCACACATAGGCAATAGAGAAAAGGGTATTTCACCTCTGGGTCACAGTAACTTAAGAGTGGATCCCAACTATCATCTCACTACTTCTATAGTATTTGGCAATTTGTAATGCAGCCATTTGATTGAATAATGAACCTGAGTCTGAATTGATGGTGGTGATGATTGGCATGGTGGGAAACTGTAGCTCAAAAGAATCAGGAATTCTGGTGAAGGAAATGCACATGGTGCAATGAGCCATCTCAACAGACAAATCTGGCTTTGAATGTCTGCTCTTCCATTTATTTACATGGCTTAAAAATTATCTCCAACCATCCAATGACTCACTCTTTTCATTTTAAAATTGCATATAAATTTCCAAGTCATAAAAATAAAAATGAGAATTACAAAGAAAATGAGAATTACATTATGTAATATATGAAAAATGTACATTACCTAAGGCATTCTAAATTAACAGTTTTTAATATCAATCAATTCATTGGTAGAATACCTAAGCTACTAGAAAATCAACAAAATTAAATTATTAGGGATATATTAAAATATTGAAATAAAAAGATAAGATGAATAATGAAATGTAAAGATAAAGAGTTCAGCTTACTAGGTGCTAACAGTAGATATATGAAAAAAGTAAGATAGTCTTCAGGAAGAGGAAATTATAAAGGTGAATTTAAAAATAAAATTAGTTTAAAAAAAGCCTTGTGGTGGATGTGGAGGTAAGAATAATTTTTGCACTTATTGGGCAGTATGTGGATTACAAATGCATGTAAAGTTTTGAAAGTTTCTGTTAAAATAGTAGCCTCCTATCTCTACTCAGATTCTGTTTGGCCATTAACTGATAATAAGAGATAACTCTCATGGAATAATTTCAATGAGTCATGACAGATAGAAATTAAGTACATTAAATCAATCATGCAGGGGTATCTTTGATCTCCAACATATCCATGGTAGAACTAATGAGACATAGAAACTTATGGTAACATAATTAAAAACTGTAAATATTTATACCTTACAACTACCCCTACTTTGGAAATAAGTTGCATAAGTAGGATGTACTTAAACTCATTTATTTCTTTGTAATGATTCCCCATATATTTAGGGATTACTTGTGTTTGTCTCTCCATGTCCAAAGCAAATGATGCAAAGATGTATATCTCTACCATGGTGACTTAATTCTTGTTGGCAAGATTTTTGATGTGTCAGAGCTCAGAATTTTGCACGCTATGCTTCCTATTGATGTACTTGGCAACCCTGATGGGAAATCTTCTCATTGTCACAATAAACATGCTTGACCAGAATCTCCATAATAACCCTACTTATTTCTTTCATATGAATCTGTCTTAGACATGGGCTACTTTTTCACCACCATCCCAAAGGCATGTGACACCATTTGCTTTGAAAATAGTGATATCCATGGTTGT
>PVIY010044229.1:0-19838 GCA_004026745.1 Myrmecophaga tridactyla
CTAGCCCAGTCTTAGTCCCCAGCAACTAGTCAATTAACCTTTAAATATCCCCCCTGATGCCAGGTCCAGGTGCAGTTTCTGCTCCTGGCAATTTGTGATTCTATGTTTCTGCTATCTCCCCAGTTTTAGGGAGAGCAGTTTGTCCTATGATTAATTCTCTGAAGGCTCTAAGGAGAGTAGTTGATTTTCAGCTTTTTTTTGTGTTGTGAGGACAGGGGTGACAGCTTCCAGGCTCTTTACATGTCAAACTGGAAACGGGAAGTCTGCTTATCCATTCTTGATCTATTTGATTGTGTATTAAACAGTGTCTCTCTTGTCCCCAGGAACACCATGTTCTTGTCATCTCCAGCGATCCCAGCCGGGTAGGTGGCTCTGGCTACCATTCTGACCTTGCTGTCCCTCATGGGAGTTATGCTTCTGAAAGTTAAGTTCTGCCACCTGGCCTCAGCATTTCTAGAATCCTATCATCCTCATCACTACTAGGGATTCCAACTCTGTAATAACATGTTCTACCATCAGTCAAGGTTTTCAAAAGAGCTATTACTGAGTCTGTGAAGTGCCCTCCTCAGAGTACTCCTTATTGCCTTGCTGAATGGAGTGGGCCTTCTTATAGACTAGATCCATTCCATCACATTCATTTCTCTGAGCCTTCTTATTCCTTCCTCCACTATTTGCTGCAGTGATTCTTGCACTTTTACTTTACTTCGTGTAGGTCATTGTTTTTTATAAGCTTCTGAGAGCTATTCCAGCAGCAATGTTGAGTCATTTCCTAAATTCTATTCTGTCTGCTATGGTGAAGTGCCCCAATATCCACAAACTTTCCCTTAACCAGCTTTCTATTCCATTCCCCTTGATCAAACACTCTCAGGTCCTCTCTTAGATACACTCGCCCAGCTTCTGTTAGTAAACTTTTCACAGATTCTGCAGCTCCATTGATACATAATACATCCTTTCCCTTGGCAGGTCCAACACTTTCCTGATTGGGTTATGCTGAGATTTGATCCAAGTCATGGGTCTGTGCGAGGCGTTCAGGTGGGAACATATTGTGAAAAGCACTCTTTATAGTATTATTTAAAGTCCCTTTACAGTTTTCATGCAAGTTAGGAGAGGTGGGGTGAGGCTGGGGTCTCTAGCTTCAACAATGGGAATAGGCTACTTCAGGATCAATGGGTTCAGGGAAATCTGGGGATTCAAAATGCATCTCTGCAGATATGCCTATCTTAGTTCTCAGGTTCCCACTTTTTCCCTATCAAGGCCCTGACTTGGGCTTTGGAGAATGACTTAAACTGAGAATTCAGCCTCCTCAGGGCTGGTCTTAAGCTGTTTCTGTCTCCCCTTTCCCTCACCCGGCTGCAAGAGCTGAAGCCGCCTGATTCTCATGCTTTGCTTTAAACTTTTGACTAATAAGTCTGAGCCTGTAATTTTTCCTCTTCAAGTATCCATCTAATTCCAGAGACCTCTGAAATGCCTGGGACATTTGAGACACCAGATAGTGTAGCCCCTTCCACCTGAATCCCATCCCAGCTCATTACAGATTAGTTATACTCACCCCACTGGAGCATGCCAGAAACTACTACCACCACTATTCTACCAACTCCAGTGGGGTGATCCTCATTGCCATCGGCCAGCAGCTCCAGAATTCCATTCTTAAAGTCTGCTTTCTGAGACCACTTCTGATAGCAACTGTCTTGAGTTGGGTGCTCTAGCAACTCAACTAGACTGAGTTGGAGATTCTTGGAAGTGATTTATTGGTAAAGTGCTCTCAGGATAAGTGGAGAGAGAGAGAGGTAGGATGAAATGGGAGTGAAAAGCTAAATAAGGTATGATCTGTGCTGAAAGCTGGCTTCACTTTGATTCCTCAGAGAAGCTTAAATTGTTTCACAAAACATCCCACCTTGGAGCAAGTAGGCCAGCAGTTGGTACCACCATGTCTGTTGCCTAGGCCAGCAGTTGGTACCACCATGTCTGTTGCCATCGGCTGAGATTTGCACTAGGAGATGGTTTCTTCCTAGCAAGGAGGCTCCCTCTTTGGCTGAGGTCTATTTTCTGGAGAAGGGTCAGCTCTACTTTGTTACCAGCCAATGCAAACAGCAGGTGGGGGATTTGCACACTGGCCTGTAAACAGAGTATCCAGGTCGGAAACTAATAGAATCCATTACACTAATATTTAATGAGTGCATACTCTATGCTAAACCCTTTGTCATTGGATGTCTTATTTAAGCCTCACAGCAACACTATGTAGGGGGTATTAGGATTACGCCATTTTAAAGAAAAGAAAAATTAAGTTCGAAACTTTTGTGACAATGAGGGTTCATGTTTTCAGGGGTAATAGTCTTGTGAAGCAATTGGAATACTTAAGTTGTATCTGTAAAAATGGGTGCACACAGAATTCGTTGATGTTCATACTTTTGGAAGCTTAAAGTGGGGACGGTAGAGTCAGCCAATCAGATTTAAATCCTGTAAGTTCCATGCAATAACATTGACTCCTGAATGTAATTGTGAATCTTATTTCCTAAATATCATTGACATCATAAGCTGATCGTATATATGTATATAGTGATCAAGATGCATATTGATAAGTTGCCAGTAATATTTAATTAACTGAAACATTTGATTTCTCAACTCCTTTGGGAACAGTGTTAACATTACTAAGAAATTCTCTGTTAAGTAAAGGAAAGGCCAGAAACCCAGTCTAAATATAGGATTAATAGTAATTTATTTAGTTTTGGGCTGTATGTTAAGTACTTTATGCCCATTTTCTCACTATGAAGCAGGTACTCATGGTATCCCATAATAGGGATAAGGAATCTGAGATGTTTATTATCTTGCCTCAAATCACATAACTGGAAGGGATGGGATTGGGATTTGAACCTCAAAATATCATCTGACATCAGTACCACTATCTTATGTTAGTGAGAAAATGGCACATCATTGATCCACAAATATAGAGACAATTGGTGATACGGACCTCAGTATGGATAAAGGAAATTTTCCACCTTCTCAACTCTTTTTCACATGAGCCAAATCTGAAAGCTATGAAAGAGATGGAAAATTTCAAAAAACACTCATTCACCCAGTGCATCACTGAGCAGGGGAACATTTCTGAGATAAGAAGGGAGAATCATTAATAATGACTTGCTAAAATAAAAAGTTATTTTTCTAGAAGCAGTGCCCTGGGCTGACACAGGATTGAGTAGCTCTGACTCCATAGCTTAGGCGAGATCATCAATTGGGTTTTTCTGGCCTAGAGGGAAGATGAGTGCTTGTGGTGGGATGGGGTTATCTGTAACCAAGGAAACCATGCCAGCCACTTGCCTTGGATAGGGCTACTTCAGTATGCAACTGAGGTTTCCTTTGCTTCCTTTCCCTTCCTGTCAACTCCTACCCTCATGAGTAAATCATTTGCTGAATCCCTCTCAGCTATATTTCCCGGGGTCACTCTGAAAAAGGAAGCAAAGGCTCTCTCATCTGTTAGCCAAAGGCCACTTCTGTTGTCCTTGGACAAGTTATTCAGCCTTTCTTGGTATCAATTTCCTTATCTGTGAAATGAAAAAGCCCACCTCTTTGGATTGTTGTGGAAATAAAAACATATATATACATATATGTAATGCCCAGGAAAAAATAAGCTCTCCATCAATTCAGATATCTTCCCCACACCTCACTCTATTTAAAGTAGAAAGAGAACTGGGGGAAGGGAATGTCACTTCACTGTTTAAAACTGTTGTTGGCTCTCCTCTCCATGGCCTATGCGATAAAGAACAAACCTCATCAAAACGTTCCACAGTATGCTGGCGCCATGGGATCAACAATGTCATCCTGACCAAAAGGGGGGAAAGAAGTGTAACAAATAAGATATCCGTGGCTGAAAGGGTTCAAATAGAGTCAAGAGGCTACTCAGGAGGTCACTCGTAATGCATGCCTCAGATAGACAGTGCTACCTATTATAACTTGCCAAACCAAACCAAAACCATTCCTGCCAATCCTAAAGAACACCTAGGGCAATATATAAGGTTCTACAAAGGTTCCATGAACTAAGGTAGCTTTCCAGAAACCTACAACCTCCAGGTGGGTCCTTGGACCAGATAAGTCCTGCAGCCTAGAGGGCCCAACCTTTCCAGAACATCAGCTAGTTCTATCCCCCTACTCCATATTATCGACAGCTCCTTCCAACATGAAAAAGTTATAAAGGGTATAGCCCAGACATCCCTGAAGAGTGGGAGAAAGATCAAAGGTGATGGTGAAGTTATACAAAGAAGATTAGGTTTAACAAATGAGTATGAGTATTGAATCATTATACTGATATTTCTTTTAGCCTCCAGTACCTCGAAACAACTAAAAGTAAAAACTTAAATTGTGGAATTGTAACCCATACCAAACTCTGAAATCTGTTCTACAATTAATTGTTGCGATGCACTTTGAAATTTATTGCTTTTATGCATATATGTTATTTAAAGAGAAGGAGCAGTATAATAGAGAAGATAGGATTTAACAAACAAGTATGACTGCTGAATCATTATACTGATATATTTCTGTTGGTCTCCAGTGTTTTGGGGCAGCTAGAAAAAAAAAAACAAAAAATCATGGAGCTGTAATCCGTATCAAACTTTAATATTTGCTCTAAAACTGCTTGTTAAAATGTACTTGGAATTTATTATTTTTTTGTATCTATGTTATATTTCACAATAAAAAAAACAAAAACATTCCCCAGTATGGTCCCCAGTTCCCTTCTCAGTCACTTTCCCATGATGCTCCAAGACGAAACTTTCAACCTAGGAACGTTCAGGGGAGCAGTGGGCCCACCTCTCAGTAGTCACTGGATGTGTCTGCACTTACTCACCCTTTGGCTTTTCTCATGCTGTACTTTCCATTTACACTGGTGTCTCCCTCAATTTTGCCCAATTCCTATCCATCATTTTAGTCTCAGAGAGTGTGGAAATCCTATGCAAATCAAATCTCAGGAAAAGTTATGGGTAAATATGACCATTCCATTCCTTCAAGATGTCTAGCCATTTTTTGTGGATCAAACTCAAATTTAAGGTTGTTCCTTAATGTTATTAAACTATCTGTCTTTTGAAATACACCTTTTATTAAAGTATAATATAAATACAGCAAACTGGAAATCAGAATGTGTGCCAGTTTGAAAGTATTATGTACCCCAGAAAAGCCATGTTTGAATCCTGATTCAATCTTGCGGAAGCAGCCATTTCTTTTCATCCTAATTCATACTGTAGGTTGGAAACTTTTGATTAGATGATCTCCTTGTAGATGTGACGCATCCAATTGTGGGTGTGACTTCTGATTAGATGGAGATGTGACTCCACACATTCAAAAGTGGGTCTTGATTCGTTTACTGGAAACCTTTAAAAGAGGAAACATTTTGGAGACAGCCAGAAATGCCAGAAGCAACAGAAATAATAGAAGCCTCAGAGCCAATAGGAAATTCAGAGCAGAGCTGAGAAGATGCAGACACTTGGAGAACAGAGACACAGATGTTTGCAAATGCTTGGAGCCCAGCAGACATCACCATGAGATGTTAAAAAAAAGCCAGAATTTGGAGAGAACCAAGGGAAGCCAAGAGATGAAGCCCAGCCCCAGAGAAGCAAAATGAGGAACTCAGACAGGAACAAAGGCTGAAAGCAACAGAGCCAAGGAGCAAGGGACCAGCATACCTTCCCAGCTGACAGAGATGTTCCAGATGCGACAGCCTTTCTTGACTTAAGATCTTTTTCCCTGGATACCTTCATTTGGGTATTTTCATAGGCTTAGAACTGTAAACTTGTGACTTATTAAATTCCCTTTATAGCAGCCGTTCATTTCTGGCATATCACATTCCAACAGCTTGCAAACTAACACATGACGTAAAAATTAATAGGTTTTCACAAAGTGTACATACCCATGTACCTATCTCCCAGATCATGAAATACAGTTTTACAAATACCCAAGAAGTCTGTCTTAATCTCTACTCCCTTCCCCAAAGTTAATTACTATCCTTATATTTAATATCACAAATTAGCTTTTCCTTTCATCAAGCTTTAAATAAATGGCATCATCCAGTATTTATTCTCTTGTATATGGTGTATTTTAATCAATATCATATTTGTGATTTTTATCCAAATTGTTGCATGTAGCCGTAGTTTTTCTTTGTCATTTCTTTATAGCATTCAATCATATGAATAAACTATTATTTATTTATTTATCTATTCTATAGTTTGGGGTTATAATGAACAAGGCTCATTCTTGTACTAGTATTTTGCTCTACATATGAATACAGTTCAGTTGGCTATATCTATCAGAAAAGCTGCAGGGTATGGGGATTGCCTATATTCAATTTTAGTAAAAACTTCTGGTTTTCCAAAGTGGTTGTACCTGTTTATACTTTTACAAACAGAGTGTAAAAGGATTCATTTCCTCACAAGCACTCACTGTTGTCTTTTTCATTATAGCCATTTTAGTTGATCTATAGTAGTATTTCACTGTGATTTTAATTTTAATTTTCTTGGCAACTAATCATTTTGAGCTCCTTTCATACATTTATTGAATATTTAGTATCCCCTTTTGTGAAGTGTCTGTTCAAGCCTTTTTTTTTTTTTTTGCCCTTTTGCTACTGGGTAAAACTGTTTATCTTTAATGGTTTCAGCCCATTACTTTTGTGTTGTCATTGATTAAATAGTCTCACCTTTCCTACAGAACCTTTTTCATAAGATATATGTAGAATTTCATCAGTAACTGTTTTACTATTCCCTTAGAGCATCCCAGGATTGTGGTTTCAGCAGCAGGATCTCTGAGTTTTGACCTCCTGAGGCCTCTCTTGCCATTTTGTCTGACTCCACTAAAGAAAGTTTTCATTTAAAAAAATGGCAAGTCTTGGAAACTGAAATAAGTAATCCCAGGTGTCAGAAGATGAAAGGTTTATTTCACAGACTCAAATTTTTAAAAAGACACTTCTGGTCAATTTTTCATTTCATCAAACAGAAATGTAAGTTTTCCAAGCCCTGTGCTGTGGTTCACTTACTTTAATTAACAGCCCACATGAAAAATTCCAGGACCCAAGGTAAAAAAAAAAAAGACTCTTTGGTGAAGTCATTGAGAAACATTCTAATGTATTTCTATATGTAAATGAAATGCATAGAAGAAAAAATCAGAGCTGGAAGGAGAAAGGGTAATTTTTTTCCAGGTTTCTAGCTGATGGACACAGGACAAGGTCAACTATCAAATTTTGACAGAGGACATGAGACAGACATGAGATAGATCTAGATAGAGAGACTCATAATATTATCATTCTGGCCATGATGGAAAATGAATTTGAGGATTGTCCTACATCATAAATCATTTTAAAACTGTATAAAATGTAAAAATATATTAAGCAAGAATTTTTAGACATTGGACAAGAGGAAGCACAGAGCAGTTGTCTTTTAGACAAGGAATGCACATGAGGTGAGCTCAATAATCACCCTAGATTTCTGCCTGGGGGCAACACAGAGAAGGAGAGCCCACAAACAAAGCAGAGGTCATGCTGAGTGGAGAAAACAAAGATTAGAGTTTGGTGATATTGAGGTGACAGGAATTTGTAGTACTAGAGAAGGAGGAGCCATGCAATAAAAGACCCCACAGATAGCTCCTTGATTCTTTGGGTGAAAGCTAAGTTGCACATACAAGAGGCAAGATTGCCCAAGGGCATGGCACAGAATAGTTACTAGGGTCTGTGAACTCAGGGGAAATTCAAGAGTTTGCACGGTGCTGGAGATAGTGGAGTTCCCACCAGTCAAAAATGGAACATTTTGCTAAACATCCCAAGTATTCAATTCCTTTTTAGGAATAAGGACCATACAATAGCATGAGGGCTACTCCAGACTTGCTCTAATAAAGCCTAAAACCAGTTTCCACAGGATCAAGAAAACTCACTAGTAAATTAACTGTTTGGTAGAATATCCAACATCCTTCAAAACAGATAGCATAATCCGAACTTTCTTCAACACAGCATTTGCTACATCTAATGTAAAATTTTAAATTACTACACATCAGAAGAGCAAACAAATGTGTTACATAATCATGTGCAGACCCAAAGTGGGCACAGATGTTGAAATTAGCAGAAAGGAAATTTAAAACAACTATGCTCAAGGATTTCAAGAAAACTACAGACAGAATGTGTGAACAGATGGGGAAATCTCAGGGGAGAACTGGAAACTATAGAAAAAGAATCAAATGGAAATTCTAGAAATGTAAGTACAACGTCTGAAGAGAAAAATTTATGTGGAGGGCTTAATAACAGATTAGAGGCTGCAAAAGAAAGAATCAGTGACTGAGACAGGTCAATAGACACTCTCTAAACAGAAGTACGGAGAGAAAAATATTGAATAAAATAAACAGAACTTTGCCAAGAGTGAATGAAACCTAATATAAGCTATGGACTATAGTTAATAACATAATTATAATTACATTGGCTCATCAATTATTACCACATTAATGCAAAGTGTTAATAGTAGGGAAAACTGTGCATGGGGGGAGAGGAGTATATGGGAACTTTGTAATTCCTGCATGGTGTTTCTGTAAACCTATAACTGCTCAAACAATCAAATAAAACCTCAGAGACACATGGGACAATAGGACCACATAAAACAGTAAATACATAAAATTAAAAAAGGCCCTGAGGGGTGTGTGTATGGGGGGTTCAGAGATGAGAAAGAGAAATTAGGGCAGAAAAACATATATGAAGAAATAATAGCAAAAAATTTTCCAAATTATTAGATAACCATTAACTCACGGACCCAAGAATCTCAATAAACCCCAAGAAATATAAACACAAATAAAACCATATTTAGGCACATTATAGCCAAACTACTGCTAAAGAAAGATTAAAAAAAAAAAATCTTAAAAGCAGCCAGGAAAAAAGTCACAAGACAGAAGAAAACAATCAGAAAAATTACAGCTGGTTTCTCATAAGAAACAGTGGAAGACAAAAAGACAAAGAAGCAACACTTGTAAAGTGCAGTGAAAAAAAAAAATCCCAAAACGTTCTACTTAAAATTTTTTATGTTGTGAAAATATCCTTTAAAAATGAATGCAGGATCACACAACTGGTAAGGGGCCGAGATGGATTTCAAAACCCAGGTGATTTGCCTGGAGCTTAACCCATCATATTTAGTCTTGCCTCTGTGTATTAGGAGATGCTACACAATAAAGCGAATTATAGCATGTTGTAATTCATACATACCAATTAAATTAAGGCATGTGAAAAAAATGAATGCAAAGTAAAGAGATCCAATGATTTGCTGAAGAAGTAGGATATCAGACCTAATGTAGGCTAAGTGCTTTTCCAGGTCAGTGAGGATCTGCTGCCTCCCGCTGGCAATTCTGAAGGTGTGGGATCTACTGTCAATTGTTTCTTGCTGTTTTTAATGTGAAACTACGGAGGACCCTATTCCAGCTGGTATTGGTCCTCATAGGAAATCCCAATGCTTCATTTGCTGCCCAATACTTGGTTGCTTCGGTGTCGACTTTGTTTCTATATTAGTCCCAGAATAAATTACTGGATCCCGTCATTATTGTGTGAACAATCTCTGAACTGTCAAATTTAATTAGTTTCAGAGCGTTGGAAGGTCTGACACACAACTTCTTGGTTTGTCAAACAAGGTTGAATTATCGAAAGGATATGAAAGAAAGGATGCAGAATTCAGCGTCATTTTCTTAGGGCAAACATGGAGGGGTAAACTGCTAGAACCCCTCAAATTCTTACCCAGAGGAAGCAAGGTAGGTCCGAGTGAGTGGTGGTCCCATGAAAAGCTCCCCTCCAGCAGGTCTGTCCAGGGGCTGATCAGGAGATGCGCTTGGAGGGCCTCATCTGACAGGTGCATTTCATTGACCTCTAGCCCAGACTGTGTACATCATGACTGCAGAGTATGGCACAGCGCGCTGAGGCCCGGACACAGAGCTCCTTTCTCTTCCTCAGCCACACACGCTTTCCAATACTGACATAATCTGGTCTGAGAACTTTCTTGAATTTAGAGCTGCAGAACTACAGCAATGGTCCTTTATTAAGAGGTTGCTTGGAGTTATGCTAATAAGCCCTAAAACTAACCCGTTAGGATTTTTTTTATTAATTTCTATGTAATCTTTCGTAAACTGTTCAGGAATTGGGACTATGGGTCTCCTCATAGCAGATAGACCTATTTTCTCATGTGTTTTCTAAATCTTGGGATTCAAAATTACATAAATTCTAGGATGCTAGACCTGAAAGGGACTTCGAAGATCATTTATTTTATTGCCCATTTTTCAATTTATGAAAAAGAGGCACAGAGACATCAGCAGTTTTCCCAGGGTAGCACATTAGCTTAAGGGCAGAACTAGGTAAAAAAAAAACCTGAGGAATGTTCTAAGAAATGATCATGGTGATGAATATTCAACTATGTGATGATATTGTGAGTTATTAATTATATATGAAGAATGGAATGATCATATGGTAAGAATGTTCGTTTTTGTATGTTATGCTTTTTTAAAAAAAACCAAAACCCGGGTATCAGAGTCCTTTTTCCCACAAGATGTCATCTCAGGCTATATAACAGATTTTGTAACAGTGGCATGCCAATCTTACTCCCCTGGAAACATGCATTTCCCCCACTAATCAGTAGACAAATGTCTAATATCATTTTGCAATGGTTCCGCTTTGGGTTCACTTCACATATGACACTTCACCAAATGCCAGAGTCTTTCTTTATAAAGACAAACAGAAAGCCTCTAATGGAAAATTGGAATGTACTAGGCTTCAAGGGTTCATTAGAGGAAGCTACATGGGATTGCAGGAGCAGAAATTGACTCTCCACTATTATCAACCTGAGATGTTAATAGGTCAAAATCCTTTCTTGTTTCCTTCTGAGGAGTAGAGCAACGACAGCTTACATAGACCAAGCAGTCTTTATATGCCAGGTACGTTTTAAGCTCTTTACTTGCATTAGCTCATTCAATTCTCACAGCCCTGCGAGGTAGGTACTGTTATTAGCCCCACTTTAGTAATAAAGAAACTGTGTCACAGAGAGGTTATTATTTACCTATGGTCACGCTAACACTTATGATGAAGATACTCTGATTTCCTCAGGGAGGAGTTGAAGGTCCATTGAACTTTCTGGAAGTTCACATAGTGAGATTATGGAGGGCAACAGCCACACCCTCAAAGGGAAACCCTGCCATTGGGTGGGGACAAGGGTTCCATTGTCCAGACCACAAGCACTTCCTGAGCAGTGGCGTACTTATTTCATACCCCCCGAGAGATAGTGGTAGGTGGGGTCAGAATCCATGAGGCTTATAGATAGTGTTATATTCCCGGTAATTGAGCCCATGACATGGACAGCTGCTTCTGGAGCACTCTGTTTCCCCCTAATGTCCCATTTCCCATAAACTTGAAAGTGAAACATACCAGTGACTAGATTTGTTTTGTCACAGGAGCAGCAGAGTCCACATAAATGTCACCTTTATCACTCCAGTTCTTTTTTCATTTTATTTTAAACTTTTTATTGATATATATTATATATTCACATATCATGTAATCATATGACTATGAATCAATATGCACAAGATTCTCAGTTGTAATTGTCAGCGTCACATAAATTGACTGCAAAACTACAAGAAAGGGGCAGGCGACGGTGGCTCAGCAGGCAGAGTTCACGCCTGTCATGCTGGAGACCCCGGTTCATTTCCTGGTACCTGCCCATGCAAAAAAAAAAAAAAAAAAAAAAAAAAAAAAAAAAAACTACAAGAAAAATTTGAAGAACAGCTTTGCTGGCTGATAAATGTAGAGTTGACTTTCAATTTGCGGAATACCCCCTTTGAATTTGATGTTAATAATACAAGAATTAATGAGGTAATTTTAATAAATATAGTTGTGAACCTGAAATACATTTCCTTCAATGTCAAAAAAATTCTTCTAAAAAGGATGAACCAGTTATATAAATGTGAATACTAATATTTAAGGAATGTGATGTTTTGGTGTTTAATTCAGCTATCCAAAAACTTTTAAATATGTGTGGAATAATTTAGGTGTATGAAAGTACTATTTCAACTGTAAATTTTATGAAATTTAAATACAAATTGAGAATTTCTGATAATCTAGCAACTGCACTGAGATGTGCTAAAAGTGTAAAATCATACTAGATTTCAAAAAGCATGAAAAATATCAATAATTTTATATTGCTTACATGTGGATATTATGTTTGAAATATGCTGATTAAATAGAACGTTATTTAAATTAATTTACATCTATTTCTGTCACTTTTTAAAATGTGCCTACTAGAAAATTTTTAAATTACATAAGTGGATTGCATTAGTTTTTTATTGGCTAGCCCTGATCTGCAAAGTAAGGTGTGTGGATGAAACTATCTCGCCCAGGGACTGCAGCTCTCTGAGGCCAGAGACTGCATCTTGCTCATCTTTGCTTTATTTTAGTACTTGGCACAATAACCTTCATATAATTGGTAATCAATAAATATTTACTAAATTCAATTTCACCTGAATGAGATACTGCTTCTGTTCTGAGAAACTCAACTTGTGCATGGGAGATTTTACCCCTCATGACCACTAAACTTCAGTTTCATTTTTTTCAACCACAGGGATATCATAACTTCATTTTTTTTTTCTGTTTTACCTAGGTACCTGTTCTTTGAAGACTCTTTACTTGATTCTGAATTCATCGCAGGACTAAATATTTGAAGGTACTGAATAATTGAGTTTTTTTCTGTCTTTGAAATGCTTACTTCTGTCATCACCAAGATAGAAATACAAAGCTAAAATATCAGGAGGAATCCTGAGGGGAAACAAAGGCAGAGTGGTGGAGGGAGAAGAGAGATCTTATAAACAAAAGTGGGTGAAAATGTGGTTCATGAAGCAGGAATTGACATTGAGAGTCTGGTACCGTAAGGAGAGAAACCCTTTGTATTCAAGCAAATACAAAGCTTCAATGCTCAGTCACTGTTCAAATCAATGAATAAGAAGTTGAGCTTTGGAAGTTAAGTCATGGAATGATCAGTTCAGAGCAATGCTCAAGGGCAGCAGTTATATGAATCTTTGAAGACCTGAGTACAGAAGGCCCTAGGAAAATGTTTTTCTTCATCCTGAACGAGTCCGGTTTATGATCACCTTTATGATCTTCTCAAGTTCTTTTGCCTCTGTTTGATGGGAAGGGGTACAATTTTACCAGTTCTTTTTTGACTATTGAGAGAAAGCTTCTCAAATTCTGTGTATTTTCTGAATAAGTCCACTTTACTATCTTGAAATTTTCTGAACATCACACACAGATTTTATATTTTGCTCAGCAAATTGCAATTCATTGTGAAATTTTGCAACATACCTTCTTCCAGTCTTTTTTTTCCTTCAGTTATGTTAATGCCAGTTATTTCACATTAATTTTTTGTTATTTTTTTATTAAAGAAGCTGTGGGTTTACAGAAAAATAATAATAAAATACAGAGTCCCCATACATCACCATATTGTTAACACCTTGCATTAGTGTGCTACATTTGTTACAATTCTTTTTTTTTCTTTACACACATACGTTCCATACATGGTGTACAATCTATGGCTCACAATATCACCACATAGGTGTGTATTCATCATTAGCATGATCAGTTTGTAGAACTTTTGCATCACTCCAGAAAAAGAAATTAAAAGAAAAAACTCATACATACTGTCATGGTCAGGTTCATAGGTCAACTTGGCCAGGTGGTGGTACCCGTTTGTCTGGTTGGACAAGTGCTGGCCTGTCTGTTGCTATGAGGACATTTCATAGAATTAAATCATGATCACATCGGCTGCATTCACAGCTGATTGCATTTGTAATCAGCCAAGGGGAGTGTCTTCTGCAATGAGTGACATTTAATTTAATCACTGGCACGCTTTTAAGGGGGATTCAGAAGAGACAGTCTCTCTTCCTGCTTATACCGGCAAGCCTCTCTTGTGGAGTTTGTCCAGACCATTCATTGGAGTCATCAGCTTCACAGCCTACCCTAAGGATTTTGAACTCTACGTTCCCACAGTTACATGGCCTACCCTAAGGATTTTGAACTCTACATTCCCACAGTTACATAAGACACTTTTATAAATTTTATATCTATAGGTATTTCCTGCTGATTCTGTTTCTCTAGAGAACACTAACTAATACATATACCATACCTCTTACCCCTCCCTCTCATTGACCACTACTATTTCCAAATACCCAATTTATTTTATCCTTTGTCCCCCCTATTATTTATTTATTCTTTATCCATATTTTTAAACTCATCTGTCCATATTCTGGATAAAAGGAGCAATAGACACAAAGTTTTCACAATCCCACAGTCACATTGTAAAAGTTATATCTTTATACAATCGTCTTCAAGAATCAAGGCTACTGGAATACAGCTTAAAAGTTTCAGGTACTCCCCTCCAGCCACTCCATTATACCACAAACTAAAAAAGAATATCTATGTAATGCATAAAAATAACCTCCAGCATAACCTCTTGACTCTATTTGAAATCTCTCAGCCAATAAACTTTATTTTTTCTCATTTCTCTCTTCTCCCTTTTGGTCAAGTGGGTTTTCTCAATCCCTTGAATGCTGAATCCTGGCTCATCCCAGGGTTTCTGTCCCATGTTGCTAGGGAGATTTACACCCCGGGAGTCATGTCCCATGTAGTGGGGGAGGGCACTGAGTTCACCTGCCTAGTTGATTTAGAGAGAGAGGCCACATCTGAGCAACAAAAGAGGTTCTCTGGGGGTGACTCTTAGGCCTAATTCTAAGTGGGCTTAGCCTATCCTTTGTAGGGATAAATTTCATAAGGGCAAATCCCAAGATCAAGGGCCCAACTTATTGATTTTGTTGTCCCCACTGCTTGCAAGAATATCAGAAATTCTCCAAATGTGAAAGTTGAGTATTTCCTCCTTTCTCCCCAGTCCCCCAAAGGCACCTTGCAAATACTTCTTTATTCACTTCCAAATTACTCTGGGATAGGTGAGGACATCACACTAATCAACAAGCTCTCACTTCCTATTCAAGATTCCATGTACTTCTAGGTGTTCAACTAAACTGACCACACAAGTTAAATTAGGAAATGCACTACCCAGAATATAAATTTTTCACCAAATAAACATCTCTCCCTTTGATCTCACACAGAAGTTGAAGTTTTAAAATATGGACCATATCATCCTTTACCCTGCATTCTGGGCTACCTTAGTCTTATCCAGATTTGCTTCCTTCATATCTCTACTTGAAGTTTGAACGTTTTCTCAACTTTTTAAATAGATCCTGTATGGGATACTGTTGACTTTCATAGCTTCAGAACTCTAACTCTGGGTCTCAGGTGTCACATAAACACCCAAAGTTCTGAGAATGACCAGGTTATAAACAATTAGCTCAGTATTTCAGAATTTAGAATTAACAGTTACAACTCCTGAATATATGTGTCTGCTATAAGAGCTTACAATCTAGGACCCTTTACAATAGGCCCCAACCTGATTACCTGTGCTCTCAACTTCAGTTCATAGAGTTTTTATATTATAGTTAGTCCATATGATTGAAGCAAAATGTTTGTCTTTTGTTCTTGACATTTCATTCAACATATAGTCCTTAATATGTTCATTCACCTAGTTGCATGCTTCACAACTTTGTTCCTTCTTGCTACCGCTCAGTAGTCCCTGGTATGTATATACCACACTCCCCCTTCCTTTCCTCTGTCACTGTACTCTTAGGCCACCTCCATCCTTTGTGGATCTCAAACACTGCTGCCAGAAACACCAGTGTCCAAATGTCCATTTGAGTCCCCACACTCATTTCATCCAGGTATATACTAAGCAATGGGTTTCAGGTTCATATGGCAACCCCACTTCTAGCCTCCTGTGGAACCACCACACTTCCCGCCAAGCACCCTTTATTTTTTAACTCATCAAAATAATTTAATTGTACTATAATGAAAATAATGTGTATTTCAATATAATTGCCAGCTACCATCTCCATAGATACTTGTGTAACTGCTGCTGCCTGCATAAAATATTCAAATAAATGCATTACAACGTTACATTGGTGCATAGGAAAAACATTTGGAGCGAATTAATAGGTAGACACCAATGAAAGCAATGATGTGTTTATGTGTAATATCAGAAATGGCACACACACCTGACATATACACTATAACACAGCAACAATGTGATGGTTAAAGTGAAATGTGGTCCTTCTAAAACAATAAAGAAAAAATGTCTTAAAACAGCTTTGTTTTTAAAATTTTAGTTAACAGAAAAATAAGCATAAAAAATCCTCAGTTCTATTGGCCACAATTCAAGTACTCAACAGCCACTTGTAGCTAAGGGTAGATAACTTCTGTCCTATTCTCTACTTTCCTATTCTCTGTTCCACTACATTTTTTAGCCTTCTTCCTTCCCCAAGGTAAGAGGAATTGCTCACCTGAGTGGACTCCAGCTCATTGATTAGGCCACATTTACTAGTGGTTGTTTCTTCCACTTCTCAGAGCTAAGTAGGTAGGTGGGTGAATTCTGCCTCCCTAAATCAGGCCTGTCATCTTACTCTCTTGTTCCTCTATTTCTTTTTTCTTCACAACTGAGGATCTTTTCCCTCACAGCTGACTAGCCATCTGTTCTCTCTCTTCCACTCTTTCTATTCACTAAGTAGAATAGAAATGACTCAGTTGATTTAGGGCTTCCCTCTTTAAAACATGTTCTACCATTTTTTCACCTCTTTCCTGCATCCCAAAACCTGGCACCCCTTCACTCTGTAGCTGAAGAAGAAAGTGTAGGCAACTGGGTCATGTTTAAGGAGAACTATGTGTACCCAGATGGTTATGTAGTGGCAGTGTGATAACATCAAAAGAGCCTGGGCCCTCTAAGCCACCACACATTTTCATCCCACTTTGCCATTTATAAATCTATATAACCTCATCTATGTTTTTTAACCTCTCTGAGTCTCTTTTATCTCATCATTAAAATGAGCACAATAATAATACTTATCAGCTATGAGAACCAAAAGCATAAAAGTGTTCTGTAAACTTTCTTTCATTTTTTTTTTCTTTACTTAGTTCTATAAGCTTTAGAAACCAAACAATTATGAACTGGAACTGGACAGAACATGGATGAACCTCAGACCCAGCGAGCAGAAGGAGGAAGCAGTAGTAAAAAAAACAGAAAGTTACAGCAGAGCTTGGTTTGGAATCCAGGACTCATGACTTCTTCCCATCTCCTTAAGGATAGGATTTTGGATCGTGGAAAGCATGCTCAGCCATCTTGCTATCTTCTTTTCCCCTCACTCATACACCTAAGAACAAATCCTTGAGTTGGTCTCCAACAATATGCTACTGACTCAAGAGAGACAAGATGCCAGGATTTGGATTATGGTTTAGGGAAAGAATAGACAAGGCTGCAAGCCCCTGCCTTGGTTAACCAGGGCACTGCACTGGAGATATTTAGTTAACACTCAGATGCAATTTCATAAACCCAGTGAAAAGCATCTTTTGAAAAAAAGAGGAATTTATTGGGTCTTATAACTGAACTTTTGGAAGAGCATGAATGTAGCTATTCTTGGGAATGATTGAACTTGACTAACAATTTGCTTTTTCTCAGAAAGTTGGCTTCATTCTCTCAGACCAGCACCCTCCGTAAGGCTGGAGTCATGGGCACCACCATTTTTCAGCTTCAATTCCAGAGAAGAGAGGATTCTCTTTTCTTAGTTTCTACTTAGAAAGTTACAAAGGGACCCTGAATGGCCTAACTTAGATTTCTGGCAGAGAAGAGAAACAGTTCCCCTAAAGAAACTGGGGGATGCTGTTACCAGAAAGAAGGAAGGGCTGTTGGAGAGGCAAAACAAAAGATGCCCATGCTAGGAGTTATCCAACAGTAGCCCACCTATAATAAAGCCCTTCTGATTATTAGTCCCTCTTTTTAAACCCTCAGGAACTCAGTGAGGACCATATGACTGGATTGAGTCAGGATTTCAGATATTTATGTAAACCTACAGTTAATATCAATTATTTTAATTCCACTTCTAATGCAAATCAAGAAATAAGTGCAAAATTAAGAATGCTTATTGATACATATGTGTCTATGTTTACAACATAAAAGTAATATGATCAGATTACTCTATTAATCAGGGCTCTTTCTATTATAAATCAAAGGAGAACAATATCGAACTGGCTTAAGCAAACCCCCCCCCCAAAAAAATGTTATGAGCCCATGTAACTGAAAAGTCCAGGGATAGAGTGACATCAGATGTGGTTAGATCCTGGAGCTCAAACCATGTTCCCATGATTTGGTCTCATCTTCTTTCATCTCTTGCTCCCGCTCTCCTCTGTCTTGGCTCCTTTCACATTCCCTATGGTGGCAATATGGCTGCCTGCAGCTTTAAACATATATCCCTGCAGCGAAAAGAGCTTGCGTCTTTTCCAAGAGTTCCAATGAAAGTCTTAGGATGGGGTTTAATTGCCTCTAATGATTTGTCTTTGGGTACTGCTGTATAGCTCTGGTGCATATCTCTGTATAAAGATGTTGACTGAAGCTATCATAGTGGAAGAATTCACAGAACAGCATGAAATGAGGGGTAAACATCAGGCCACATTAGACAGCAGAGGCAGAAAAAAAAACACAACAAAACAAAGAGAAGTATAGGCAGATGCAATCTTCCAGAAGCTAAGGGAGGGGAGAGTTTTAAGCAGGATGGAATGACCCAAACTGTCAAATGCAGCAGAGAAATGAAGTAGGATGATAGTTTCAAAGCATGCATTGACTTTGACATTTAAGAGGATTTTATGTAATCTTAGAACAGTTTCAGTGGAAAGTGGAAGCAAAATCTGGCTGCAGTGAGTTGGCTGAGGAATAAATGGAGTTGGGCACTATATACTACACCTTCTCCAGAAATTTGGCTGAGAAGAAAAAGATGGAAAGAGGGCTGTTGGATGGTGACTTGAGGGGTAGATGGGATGAGTGAAGGATTTTTCTGTTTTGGAAGAAGGAATATTAGTAAGCTGAGAAGAATCAGCTGGGGAGGAGAGAGTGACAAATGTACAGAATAAAGACAGGGAAAGATATCTGAGGAGACTGAAAGGGATGCAATCAAGGGCCCAGACGGAAAGGACAGGTCTTTTATTGGAGGGAGGACATCTCAACCTCTAAGAATGGAGTAAAAGAGAAAAGGCTGGGGATGACTATCAATCTCCAAGGTGCTACGCAAGGTCTTGTTAAAGTTTGCCAAATGAGCAAAAGATTAAAGGATGCCTGACAGGAGTTCTACAAACTTCACAATTTTACTTCTGGACAATTTTGTAAGAAAGAAGCAAGGATTTATAACATATGTGAATATAGAGAATGATAAATCTAGGTAAAAACTTGGAAAGGATTTTTATTTTGTTTATTGTATTTTTCAGTTCTAAAAGTTTTATTTGGTTATGCTTTATATTTTCTATTTAATTGCTGAGACTTTCTATTTCTTTGTTGAGGCTTTTGATTTTTTTTCAGTTGTTTCAAGTATGCTTGCACACAGAAAACATTATTATTGTGGCTGCTTTAAACTCTTGGTCAGATATTTCTAACATCTCTGTCATCTCAGTGTTGGTGTCTGTTAATTGTCTTTCTTTATTTGAGATCTTTCTGACTCTTGGTATGACAAGTTTTCAATTGAAAGCTCGATATCTTGTGTATTATGTTATAAGACTCTGTATCTTATTTAAACTTTCTCTTTTATCTAGCTTCTTGTGACAGCACTCCAGCAGACAAGGGAAGAGGTGCTGCCTGGATATGCCAGGTGGAGGTAGAGTCCAGGCTCCTTGTTCAGCCTCCTTTTACACATGAGATGGGACACCCCTTGTTGATGTTGGCCAAGGA
>PVIY010044230.1:0-19822 GCA_004026745.1 Myrmecophaga tridactyla
GGAAGCCTTTTAAGGAGGACTCAGAGGAGACAGGTCCCATTGCTGCTTCAGCTGGTGAGCCTCTCCTGCAGAGTTCATCCAGACCCTCCATCGGAGTCGTCAGCTTCACAGCCTGCCCTGGATTTTGGACTCTGCATTCCTGCAGTCACGTGAGACACTTTTATAAATTTTATATTTGCAAGTGTTCCCTGTTGATTCTGTTTCTCTAGAGAACCCTAACTAATATACAAGCATAGTCTAAGTTAGTGCTGAATTCTTTAAAACTAGAGCTGCAAAATTCAAAATTCACAGGTCATAAATGGTCAGATGGCCTTCTATTTTATTTCCCGGAAAGTAATCTCATGGGATGAAATCCATTTTCCATTATTGATTTTATTATAATTTGTTATATATAAAAAAGTATATAATTGGGGTCAGTTAGTTTCTAAGCTGGGTACAGAACAAACTTAGCCATCTTCATGTTCATCTTCAATTTCCAAAGATAGAACAGTTTTAAAAATTACACATAGGTGAATGTTTATATACTTTTCTGTACATGTATGTCTGTGTGTATATGCATGCATATATGCATATATATGTAGGTGTGTGTATTTATACAGCTATAGCCCTTAAATATAATGTATGCTATTCTAGTGCTAAGGTTATAGAGAATGAGGTATCTGGAAGCTAAAAACTCAAAGGAAGATAAATAGAGATAAAGGAAAGCATTCTATAAACACTTTTGAATCACTCAGCATGGGATAAAATTAAAGGGCCTTTGAGAAAAAAAGATGGAAATGCTTGCCCTCCCTTTTCAAGTCATACAATTTTGTAAGCAGCTCCTCACAGATCATGACGTTCAATTTACTTATTTTCAAGACCTTCCTATTCATCTTCCTGAACATCCCTCTTAATCTGTACAGATTAAAGCCATGTTTTTTCCTTGTCTGAAGCTTCTTCAGATTCACCATTCAAACTATGTTAAAACATCCAATCATTCAGTAAAAGTTTTCTATGAATAACTGTTTACCTTTTTTTAGTCAGAATTTTTGCTACAATCCACATTTAAATCTATTTTACTAATATACATTCAATGTTCCCTTCTAATTTGTCTTAGTTTTAGTTTTTACATATCTTTCTCATTTTTATTCCATCACAATATGCCTGAAAGTACTGTAAACAGTACTTTTTCAGTACAAACTATGCCAAAATTAACAATAAAGTGCATAAAATTAATAACCCTAAGCATCTCTCTGTCTCTGTGTGTCTTTCATTCTCCAATTTTCTCATATCATAATTCAATATCCCTTCCTGTAAGCTGAATTCCCATTTCATTAATTTTGGTCATATTCTTTAAACCTATATTTCCAACAGCCTCACACCCCTTAGTTATGCTTATCCTTCCAGATCAATTATCTAATTCCATAACTGCAAATATTTCTTGGCATCACTAGGGTCTACTTTTCCATTAGCCTGCCATATTTTTCTGTCCTTCCCATATGGCCTGTACTTCTTTCCATAATTTCCAGGCCTAGATTTCATGATCCATCAATGGATTCACTCCCTTGCTTTCATCCTCCACTACTCTCTTTCCAATACACATAGCTGCAAAAACCTCAAACCTAGATAAATCCTAGACAAATCCAGTTTTCTGATCACTCAGAACCTGCAACCTGCAATGTGATTAAAGGAGAATTTACAGTTAGACTAAATTTCCATACCTTGTATTCTTTAAGAGTGACACCTTAGTACTGACAGGTAATCTTGGCACATTGTCTTTCCAACATTCTCAACAACTATATCCACTTTTTTCTCTCTTCTCAGAGCTCCGACATGTCTTCCTCTTTTCTCACGCTTAGGTGTTGCCCTTGATTTTAATTCACTTGAAAAAGCGATAACGATCTTAAGAGGAATTCCAAGTCTCACCCCTGACCTCAAATATCTACAAACCTACTAGTCTCTACCCTCTGATTTCTACCCTGACCTTGGTCCTTTTTTATTCCAAACCTTTACTTAAACAGTGGATTACAGTGTCTTTTGTTTACTAAACCGCAATTGCCCCTCCCCCTCTTTTCTCTCTTCTGCATCATCAGTTATCCCATTTCAGTTGAATTGTTCAATTGAAATGTTACATTTCAACACCATTATGCTGCATTACACTCTTTTTTTAAAAAGTCACAATAACCTGCATTGTTCTGCAGCAACATTTATTTTTACTTTTTTTAATAGCAAAATATCTTAGAAAAATTTGTCCATATTTCACATCTATATTTCTCCTCCTCCCTTTATTTGTAAATCCATTCCAGTCAGACTTTTGTCCTGACTTTTCAGCTAGAACTACCCATGATAAGATCACCCATGACCTTCACTTTATCCATTTTAGGGTCAATTCTTAATCTTGAATTTACTCAACCTATTGGCAACGTTTGATACTCTTGATCACTCTCACCTTGAAACACTAGATTCACTTGATCTCCAGGATTTCTCCCTTATTCAAATAGTTATTCCTTTGCTGGCTCTTATTTCCATCTTCTAATTTGATGTTCCCCTGAATTCATTCCTTGGACTCCTTTCTTAATCTGTCTGTGTTTATTACCTAAGGACCGTCATCATACAATTTGTAAATTCATTTCTCCAGCCCACATCATTCCCCTGTACTCCAGATTCATATATTCTCAACATATCAATAATGCATGTTTCCAAAACTGACCTTTTGATTGCCATCCACTCCCTACACAATTCTACTCGTCTCCTGTCTTTTCCTTCTTAGACATGGCAACTCCATTCTTCTAATTTTTAGGTCAAAAAGTTGGGAGTAAGGCCTCTCTCTTTCTCTCACTCTGCATTCAATACACCAATCTTATCATACTTCCAGTAATATGTCCAGAATTCACCTCCATCTCAATACATCCACTATAAGCTCTTCTTTTTTAACACCTAAATTAGATCATTTAAATCCTCTTCTCAAAACATTTCAGAGGCTTCCCATGACATACAAGGGCTGCACAACCTCTATGACCTCAGCTTTTATCATTTCTGTCATAGTCACTTGGCTGTAGCTTTTATTTAATACTCTAAGCATTCTCACCCTAGTCTTTGCACTGGCTATTCCAGATGCACCTGCCCTTGATATCCCTATAGTTGAATCGTTTGCTTTCATCCCACCAAAAAACTATCCCAGGTCTGACTGTAATCTAAGTTCTTGGAGCAGAGTGTTTTCTTCTATTTTTTTTTTTTCCCATTACAGTAAACCCAATTTGGCTGGCAGTGAAAGAAATAATTACAGCATAAATATTACTTAATTAATTGATTAATGAAAAGTCTAATGGAAAGATGATACACTATTAAGTGAAAATTAAGTTGCCCAACAACAGTATGCAAAGTATGCTATAGCTAGATATGTAAGGGGATATATGTGCAGAAATTTTCTGAAACAATACACAAGGGAACATGAAGAGTATTTATCGCTTAGTATGATTAGGGATAAATTAATCAGATATCTTTTTGCATACCAGTAACAAAAGTCCAAGCCAAAGTAAGTTAAATAAAAATAAAAAGCAAAGTAAGTTAAATGAAAAGCGGGGTGTGGAAGTGGGAGGGGGGTATTAAATGTCCAGTGGAAAAGACAGATGTGCTGCTATTTTCAGGAGGTCTGAAATCATAAAGACTCAAATGAAACCAGAATATCATTTTTATTATTAAAAATCTGATTCTTACTGTATATTAACATAACTATGTCAAGTCAACTTTATTCACAGGGCAGGAAAACATTGTCAGATACAGATAGATATTTGGGAATATGTGCTTTTTCCTTAAAATTGTCATTGTGACTCAGGAGGATAAGGTACTACATATAAACTTGTTTGAAATTTAGGTCCACACATATAGCCATGGAGAAGAGGTCTGCTACCAGAAGATGGATAAAAGGGGTATTGAGTAGTTAAATATAGTAATTATATATACAAATACATGTGTGTGTGCATATATATGTATGTATATTTATATATGTGAATGTGTGTATGTATGCACACATATGAAGATTGCTGGAAGAAATAAAATGTAAAATGTAAAAATGTCAACCTTTCTGTACTATTTTAAAGATTTGCACAAGGGCGTATGTATTCTTTTAAAGAAAATCACTACATGTAAGGAGGTGGAAATGGATAAATTTTTGCCATATTGAATGGGAGGCTACGAACCCAGCCCTCTTGTTTCTTTAGCATATAGGAAGTAGAAAAAATGTGAATGACTTCCTTGGGTACTTCCTTAGGATATATCTATTGGTGTCGTACCTAAGGAGATACTGAAACTTGACTTCTAATACTTACTCACTTCCCCCTCTTTAGTGAGCAAATACAGGGACAGCTTATCCGCATGGCTCTCTCTATCAGGTTTGTTTTAGTTTCCTACTCTTCTTAAAGCAGGTAAGATGGAATGTGTCAGCTTTAAACAATGGGGATTTATTAGCTTACAAGCTTACTAGTTTTGAGCCTGTGGGAAATGTCCAAATCAAGGCACCACCAAGATGATGCTCTCTTGCTCAAGACTGGGTGCCAGTGATCCTTGGCTCCTCTGTCACATGACAAGGCACATGGTTTCACTCTTCTCTTCCTTCTTTTATTGCTTTCAGCTTCTTGCATCCATGGTTTCTCTCTCTCTCTCTCTCTCTCTCTCTCTCTCTCTCTCTCTCTCTCTCTCTCTCTCTCTTTCTCTGTATTCATCCCATTTATAAAGGACTTCAGTAAGAAGATTAAGACTCATCTTGGGTCATGTCTTTAGCTGAAGTAATCTCATCAGAAGTTCTTGCTTATAATAGCTTTATACCCATAAGAATGGGTTAGCTGTAAGAAAATGATTTCCTGGGGTCCATACGGATCCAAACCACCATAGTCCATGCTATGGACTCCAATTAGACATGTTGTTTCTGTATGTGGAATACTTTCATTCCATCACCATATCCCAAAAGCCTTAAAGCATTTCAGAAAGAACACTAAATCTCATCAGAGCAGTTATAGGTGTAGGCTATCCTGCAGCATGCTTCCTTTCTATCTGTTTCATCCCATTTCTAGAAATATTTTCAAATTAAGAAACTCCTAAATTTGAGGAGCTCTATTTCTTCTTATTTTTTCTAATAACTTGATTCTTTCCTAAAGGTGTCTCTTTTTAACAATACTCTGCCAAACACCCCCCAATAATTGCCAGAAATCTGCCTCTCACATTACCTTAAGGAATAGTTTATTGTTTTGCTAGGGCTTAATATGGATTGTCATCATTTAAGCTTCGAATTGGATCCCACACCATTTTTCTAATTGCTACACCAATGTCAATATTAAAAATAATTAAGGTAGAGATTCAAGTTAGCAAGCATAGAGTAAGCTATGCTGTCAGAGCAAACATAGTTCAAAATCCTGAATGCTTAACAAAAAAAAAAGGATTTTACTCTCTATCATCTTGTAGTCTGATGTGAATCAGAAGGCCTCATTATCTTGTGGTTATATAACTGGAATATGAAGTCACCATAGCAGAGGAAGACAGGAGAATAAAGGAAATATGTGGGTTTTTTACTTCCTCTGTGTAGAAATGAAGTTTTTCATTTATGATTACATTTCCTCATCAGAAGTAGCCCTTGTAGAGAAACATAAAATATTTGATAATTACAAATGATCTCTTTCAGAATCTGATACCAAAGCTTTTCCAGACATTTCCTAGGCTGATTAGGCAAAAACCATGATATGGTTCAGCTTAAACAATGGTAATTTACTTGCTCACAGTTTTGAGGCCAGAAAAATGTCCAAATCAAGGCATCATCAAGGTAATTTTTCCTGAAAACTAGGTGCCAGTGATCCTTGGCTCCTCTGTCGCATGACAAAGCATATAGTGACATCTGCTGCTGGACTCTCCTTTCTCTTACAGGTTTCATTGATCTCAGTTTCTTACCTCTGTGGCTTTCTCTCTCTCTCTCACTCTAAGTTTCACGTTCTTATAAAGGATACACCTTAACTAAAAGAGTCTCATCAAAAGGTTTACTTACAATGGGCTCACTTCCCCAGGAATGAATTAACTTTAAGAACATGTTTTTCTGAGGTACATACACTGTTTTTGACTTTTTAAAAATCGTTGTTCTCTGTTTCTGTAAAACATGTCTTCTGTAAACTCCATACTTAATGTTTTCTTTCTACATTGGTCCTGGAAAGAATGGAAGTTGTGCTAATTTGAAATTGTTATAGATCCCAGAAAAGCCACACTCTTTTAATCTAATCTCATGGCACAAACACATTGTGGGTGAAAACTTTTGATTAGATCATCTCCCATGTAGATGTTGCCTTGCCCATTCAAGCTAGGTCTTAATTAGTTTATTGAAGTCCTTAAAATAATTTGTGGAGAGAGAGAGAGTTCAGAACTGACACAGAGAGCAGAGAGATGAAACCAAGACACATACATTTGGAGATGCTAAGCTAAGAGATGAATCTCAGAGTTTGCCTTGGAGAAGCTAAGTGAGGAACCACAGATGCTTAGAAGGAAAATCACTGGAAACAGGAGCTGAGAAAGCCATTTGAAATCAGAAGATGTGAGCAGATGCCCCAGTGTGCCTTCCAATATGGCAAAGAAAGCCCGGATGCCACCGGTCTTTTCAGAGTCAAGGTATCTCCCCACTGGATGCCTTAATTCAGACATTTTCATGGCTTTAGAATTACAAATTTGTAACTAATAAATCCTCTTTGAAAAAACCCAATCCATGTTTTGTATATTGCATTCCAGCTGCTTTAGTAAAACTGAAACAGAAGTCAAACAATAAATTTCTATTGACTTCCTGTTCTGCATCATTCACATTTTTCTCTAGAAATAGCAGTTATGAGTAAAGGAGTCCTCTCTGGAATCATGGTGATTTCTCTTTCATTCCTGTTAATTTGTGTGTTACACTCAGTAAAATTTCAAGGATTCATCTGTGATGCTATGAAAGATCACGAGATTTGACCTGAGAAGAATCCTAAGTATGTATCTGCTAGATCTGTTAACTCTGGTAAATCATTCGATTTCTCTAAGCCTTAAAATCCTCTTCATTAAAATGCAAAAAAAAAAATTTCATTAATAGTTTTATTGTGAGTTTAAGAAAGATAGTGTACATGAAAGTGCTTTTATTTTGTAAAACTCTGTATTAGAGCTTGAAATTTTAAAATAAATAACGCCATTGAATAGACAGTTTTGTTGGCCAATTAAAGGCTAAATTAACATTGCCTACATACCCAAATTTTAGAACAGCTTTTATTGAGATGTAATTTACTTACCACAACATTCACCTTTTTAAAGTGTATAATTCAGTGATTTTTTTTAGCAAATTCATAGAATTGTACAATCATCATTGCTACCTAATTTTAGAACATTTTTCTGCCACCAAAAAGAAATCCTGTAGTTATTAGAGGCATTCACTATTTCCCCCTGGAAACTACTAACCTACTATTTTGGTGGCAGAGAAGTCTGATAGCTGACCTGACCGCTAGAGCTAGAGCCAACCCAAATCTACTTTTTTTGACATTTCATACAAATAGATAAGTGGATCAAGTTGCTGCAATGATGTGTTGGGGGCTCAGGGCACAGCTGAAACTTTCAGTGAATTATCCCTTTATTACTTGCACAGTAGAGTCCAGAAGGAGCAAATCTCTTTGACATTTATACAGCCCAAATTGTGCAAAAGAGCAGGGGAAGATGTGCCATTACAGTTAGCCTCCTAGGGTGGCAGAAAACTGCCCCAGGTTACGGTCAATAGAAGCTCTGCATGCCCCAGTTCATGTGAAGAGACAAAGAGAGGTGAATCTATACCATTTGAATGTGTTTTATCCATCTCAGGAGGAGGGAACCCTACCACTGAGAATTCCTAATCGGATAAGCATCTTGAATTCCAGTTTCCAGAAATTTAGGTTCTGGCAGGGCCTTTCTTTTAGACTTAACTCTGCCAGGATGTAGTATGGCACATAACAAAAAAGGAAATGGGAGATGCTGAAAAGCAAGGAGGATGGCCAATTGGCATGTGTTCTTGACTTCCCCATAGAAGGAGGTAGGGGTGGATCAGGTTTGGGTGATGGCAGCTTAATAGGTGCCTATGATTTCCCTGACAGGAATCTTATAATATGCGCCCTTTTGTGACCTAACATTTTTTGCTTAGCATAATATTTTCAAGTTTCATCCTTCTGGCAGCACTTAAAACTGACTAACTATTGAAGGATGATACCAGAAAGTAGAGTGGATCAATGTGCATTTCAGGAATTAAAATTTCTTTATTTCAGCTTTTTCTGTGTCTTCTAAATAATTCCAGTTCTCAAATTTCTTCCATAACAACTTAGTTTCTTAAACTATTCTTTGTGTGGGTTTGGCAATGGGTCAACTGCTAATTGCTGTATAATGACTAGCTTAGTAGAATGTAGCTATGGCAATCTGACATCTCCCAGGCTCGACTTTTAAAGAAAAAAAATCAAATACTATTACTTATTCCAAGTTATACATTTTTTGATAATTTACATTTGAAGTTGTTATTGGAGACTTGGGGAGAAAGTGAATATTTTATGTTTTATAAATCAAGAAAATGAGATAATGAATAGTTATATAAATAGGAGATTGAGAATGTACAAAGAACCAGAACACTTTAAAATCTTGATTTTCTAAAATCAAAAATCCAAAAAAAAAAATGAAGCTGTCTTCATTTTTTCTGACATCTTTATAACATTATTTGTTAAACTACTTGTAAAACAGATGAGTTTTCCTTTGCTGATTCTATTTTATTTACCATCAAGAAGCTTAGCAATAGTGCCTGTGGGGTTTAGGCTGAAAGCATAGCGCCTAGATGCTGTGAAATGCTTCTTTGTAATGAATTGATTCTTCATTCAAAGAGTATCTGGAAATTCTATGTGGAGCTCAAGTTAATTTCTCCACTTTTTTCTTGTAATTCCCAGTATTTAACTTATTTTCTGCTACTCTTTTATGAGTTTTTTCTTTTGTAAATTAAATATAGAAAAGCGGTCACATCTTAAGGATTAAAAAATGTGAAATAGCAATTTATTAGGGTATATACATTCTTTCACAGAATACAAAAGAAAATATATTTTCATAAAATGTGATGAATACAGATTTGAAAGCTTTGTTAGAGGCTAAAATGGAGGGATATTTGCCATTTGTCTTAATGACACTTTTGTACATTTGAATGTATATTCAAAAAAAAAAAGGCCAGAAGCTATGAGATCAGTTTCAGTTGAAATAAAAGGCACATACCAGGTAAGAGAAATAATATTGAATCCTTTTCTTTTTGTAATTATTGAAAAACTAGTTTATCACATGGAAAGGCCAGGTACAGACTCAAACTAGATATAACCTTTTCAAAATGTTGGAGAGATTTTTTTCATCTCACTATATACAGGTGCAGCCATGCATCTTTGTTTCAGTAAGGAACACAATCGGGAATAATTTGAAACACCATGAGTAAGGCAGTTTCCAAGACATTTATAACTTAAATCCAAACCTGGAAGTTCTAAAACTCCTATGGGAAAAGTCTGGTCTTTTACAGTATTCTCCAAAATGAAACTCAGGATTATTTCAATTTAAATCATTTCTTTTTGAAGTTGTGTTTTTTCTAACTTTCGAAGATACTTTTCATGTTTCAATGCCTAAAATAAGCAATTTCTAATAAAAGAGCTTGCTGAGCAAGCATTCATTTAACATAGTAAATTCTCAAAATTTAAGTTCAGTGTTTGGTATCTGAAATGCTATTAAATTTTAATGATGTTACCAGAAGGTTTGAATGGACTTAACTGAACTCAATATGAAATGAACTCACTATTTCTCTGTCAACTATATACCAGAGAAGTAGGCAGCATTCAGTGAATAGACATCAATAATAAATGCCTTAGAGAATTAGTAGGATTTTGTTTCATTAAGCTAGATTTATGGGATTTGTTTGTGTATAGCCACTAGTAAATGCATCAGCTAGAATATGGGCTGAATCAATAATTTGAGCATAATGAGGCCACAGTTTTACATTGTTTTTCCCTAATTATTCCATGAAGTGCTACTGAATTCAACGCATGTTCATTAAGAGTTACTACTGAGTTAAACTCTCTGGATAGATACTTTCAAGACCACGGTGAAAAGTACAGCAAGATAGGACACTATGGCAAATGCATATATATGCAGTACATATATTCTAAAACAGCAAAAGATCCCTTCTGGCTGAATAATTGATCTTTCAGAAGATTTCTGGAAGAAGGAAAACATTGAAAATGGCCTTAAATTTCTATGGTTTGAGTTTCTATGGGTGGAGGTGGCCCAACAATTGTTTTTAAGGCAAAGAGAGAGCACTGAGATATAAAAATGCAAAGTATGTAGGAAAGAATGATATAAAACCAGTTCATTAAAAGGAAATCATTTTAGGGGCCATGAGCAATTTTAAATAGAGTTATCAATAAGTCAAGACAATAGTTTTGGAAAGTTAATATTTCAATTATATGAAGAACTATAATCTAAAGAAATTTTTGAAATAATATTTAGGTAGCAGATGTCATCTATATCTTTAATATCTTACATTCTTACATGTATCCTCTTTGCCTACAACTTCAAAATCTAAACGTACAGGTCTGACTTTTCTCCAGATAACATCATAGTGCCTTCCACTTTGTAGGTGCTCAATAAATATTTATTAGAAATTAAGGAGGACAGAAATAAATTACTGAATGATGAAAAAAGTTCTAAAAGCAAAGGAAAGCTAGAACTCTGTGTTTCAAGGTGAAAGAGATGGAGAAGTAAAGCATAGACTATTCACTTTGAGCTTTATTGACAAGAAAAACACCTTACTACTGTCACTACTCCCATTTTGATGCTCCCTTTTAGAAAAAAAAATTGTTTCTGGTGGTCTTTACTAACAGGTGTTGAGAACAAAAAGCATTTGCCAGACTGGTAGCTATATACCAGGGACCAAGAGATACATTAATTTTCTCAAGCAGTCATAGCATATTTGGAACAGCAGCTGCACTTGGAGTCACCAAATGGTTAAGTTTACAATGATACTCCAAGATCCATGTTTTCTGCCAGGCCTAAACAGGAGAGTTGAATGAATCATCACCCCTGTACCTTCAAATCCTTATGGCAGTTCTAACTTCTTCAGTCCCTCCAGGAATGCTGTGTTGCTTTTTAATTGCTATTTTGCTGATAGAGTAGTTCTAGTGGCTTCCTTCATGGAAACCTATCATGTTTGCTCTCATTTCACAGACCAGGGAACCAATGCAAGGATACACCATTTGCTGAATATGTCTATTCCAATTATGCACTCTGGAATTGGAAAAATAACCACAGGATGGGTTTGGGGACACAGGGGAACCACTTTGAGGTGTACTTGAGCTAAAACGCTATTGACCACCTGACCTTCACAAGCCCATATACTGACTGGTTGACCACAGTAATGTTTTGGGTCTCCTGGAATTAATGTCAGTTCAGTGCCAGTGTCTAAAAATCACTGAAATATCTGATCATTTAGTTTTTCCCCATGCACGGTCATTTTGGTAAAAGGCTGCTTGTCCTTTTGTAGAAGATGGGGAGAAAGATGAACATTATAAAATTTGGTAATGTAGCCTAGTCTTTCCCTTTCAGATTCAGCTTTTCCTTACTCAAAGCATTCTGATTCTGTAAACTGCCTCATGTCTGAGTGACTGAGAGACCAACACTCTCTGTGGGATTTAGTTTAGAATTTCTTCACTTGGCTTTTAATTATTCTGATTATTCATATCAAGTACGAATTTAGTAGACTTCTCATCTCTCATTTTTAGGTTGTCAAAGATCAACTATCCAATACCTTAGGTCCTGAGAGATATTCTATTCTGACCACCGCTTTGGCTCTGCTGTCCATTTTGGTAGCCATGCCTACCAAACTGTTAGAGCCTTTCTATCCCTCAAGATACAACTTTGAATCTGCTTAGATTCATATAAATAAATGAATCATATAAATAAACTCATTTTGATCCAACTTTATGTACTTTCCACCATTATCTCATACTCTTAATATTCATTCTCACACATATTCCCATAATTTTTGTCTGTATAAGCTGAAAAATCATTGAGTCTTTCATCATGTTGTACTGTACCTCACCATTCAGATTCTGTTGGGACTTCAATTTAGTTATACAGCTGAAAGCAAAGAAGAGTTATGTGGGGGGTGCATCATGAGAGGTATTAGAAGTGTCTTTCAAGTCAACTACCCCATTCCATTTTATGGGTTCATTTGGCAAAATGAGGTTAAACTCTTCAGGTAGAGGAATGAGGGCTCTTTCCTCACTACAAGCAATTACATGAATATTAGGCAAAGCAGGGTCAATCTCAAATGGTGGGATGGCTGATTCCTCAGTGCAGAACATTATAGATTTATCTAGCAACGAAGACAGCATAATTTAGGGGTTCATTGCCCCATCATTATCATGATCAGCCTATATGCCCCCATCCCCATTTTTAGTATCCCATTCCTTCTCTAACAATTCCCTCACTTTAATGGTAAAAACCCTGCATGGTTGAGAATTATTTTGCTTGTAATTCAGCTACTTGCTCATAACAGTCTGTGTTTGGTTTTCTGAAATCTTAAATCTGTGGCTATAATAAGTAAGAGTTTCTTTGAGGGTACACATAGGAACTTTCATATCATTTGTGTGGCACTTGAGCTGAGAATTTGAAGTTCTGAATTCATCCTTCTCTTTAATAACTTTATTTTATTCAGCATATTTAGGATTAAGCAACTAATATTATGTATATACCAGGGCATGATGATGTTACAAATATACAACATCATTACATATATACATATATGTAAATATGAAGAGATTAATTAGGAGATTGACTCATGCAACCATGGGGATTGGGAAGTTCAATTCTGTAAGGCAGGCCTCAAGTTGGAAATTCCTATGTAGCTGAATTCCCCAGGAGAAGCTGGCTGGCTGAAGAAGAGGCAGGAATTCTTATTTCTGACTTCTAAAACCCTCAATTCTGGATTTAAGATTTCAAACTGATTGGATGAGGAGACCCCTCTCATTGCTGAAGGTAATCCCCTTTGTTGATTGTAGATGCAATCAATGTTTTAGTCTTTGTGGGTCATATGGTTTCTATCACTCTATTGAACCTCTGCCATTATAGTGAAAGAAACTATAGGCACTATATTAAAAAGCAGCATGGCTGTGCTCCAATGTAATTTTATTACAAAAAAAAGTTGATGGGTCAGGTTTAACCCATGGCCCATATTTGCCAACAACTCTTGGCCACAAGGTTGTTGTTCTCATCTATACCTACACCACTAGAAGGTGCTCAGCACATAGTAGGAGCTCAATAAAAATTTATTGGAAAATAAAATAAATAAATGATTCCAAAAAAGCAATAGATAGTATGTAACCAAAGACCAAGGTCTGCCCCAAGAGCTTTTAGGTGTAAACTGGGACATTGATTTAGACATCCACTTAGAAAGAAACTATCCAAGAGGGAAAAAGATACAATCTTAATGTTACTCATGATTAGTTTATCTATAAATTAACCAGATAGTGTTTGGATTGGAGATGTAAATTTTGGAGACATTAGCATAGCACTGGTATTTAAAGTCATAAGTTTCCTCTATTGAAGAGAATGTAAAGTACTTAGGAAATAGATTGGGAAAATTAAGGGCATAAGTAAGGAGAATATCAACTTTTAGCTGCTAACAAAGAAAGTAGGTTCCACATAGAAAGATGTGAAGGATAACTAAAAAAGAACAAAGCAATTCTCAAGATGATATTTTAACAAGCATCAAAGGGGGAATAATTTGAAAAAGAAAAGAAGTAAGCCACAGTGGTGATGACACAAAGATGTTTAATCAAGTCTCTGAAAAGTGTCTATGAATTTAGAATTAAAAAAGTAATGATAGGGCAGACCATGGAGCTTTAGTGGCAGAGTTCTTGTCTGCCATACCAGAGAACAGGGTTTGATTTCCGGTGCCTGCCCATGCAAAAAAAAAAACAAAAGTAATGATATACCTTACCAATTTAGAGTATGAAGATAAAATCCAAATGGTAATCGATTAAGAGTGGATGAGAAGTAAGGAAGTGAAGTGGTGAGAGTATAAGGGCTTCAAAACAAAGAGAAACACTGTAGGGCTATTGTGGCATGCCATATCATAGAAAAGTTTATTATTTTTCCTTGCTTATTTATCATTTCTTTTAAAAAAAGGAAAAGCATTAAGTATGTCAAAATAGTTGAAAGGAGTTAATGCACAAGAAGAAAAATCAGAGAAATTGATTAATAAATTACTTAGAAGACTTAAAGAAATAGACTTAAAAAACAGAACTGAGAGAAATAGAGGAGAGGTTTCAAATAGTTTCTGAGGATAAGTAAATATTGATCATTGAGTATATGTTAGGATTGCAGAATAGTATGGAGAACACAGCTATGAATAAATAATAAATCTCTAATGGCATGAATCTGCATTCTTATGAGATTTTTCTCTTGCAATTTCAGCAGCAAAGTATAGGTGCTGAAAAATTAGGTGTTTAATATTATCCATGGTTGGGCATTTGGAAAATCTGTACAATCAAGTCAATGAGATAAAGGAGTGGAGATGTTGCCAATGCAAACACACTTGTCAGTGTTATGATGGAGTCAAAGACACAAGAGACCTGTTAAAAATGGACCTGCACTACAAAGGCAGGTATAAGTCTTACAGAAATGAATGAGAATAAAAGATAAGAATTTATGTTCAGAAAACGAGATACTGGAATTTGCACCTCAAAAGCAGTGTTCTGGATGATAACAAGGATCAAATTGTAGCTGCAATTGTTGCTGCTGATGCAGAGTACAGGTAAAGATTAATAGAATTCATTATATCAAGAATTTCTGAGGCTAGCATATCAAAACTGTGATCTACTATAGCATGTGATGCACTGCTCTGTGCTAGTTCTCTCACCCTTACCAGTTAAGTCTTACTTTCATCTTACTTACTTGCATCTATCTATCTATCTATCTATCTATCTATCTATCTATCTATCTATCTATCTATTTATTTATTTATCTGCCTGAAGGTTCCCCTAGCCTCTGGAACCAGCCTTATTACCATTGAGGTAGAATGGAAAAGCTGTAGAATTAATGTCTCCCCTTTCCCTTATGTTCTTAATCCATAAGGTACCAGCTGATAATGCTGAGTTTATATTTTATAAATTTTTATATCTGGCTCACAATTCCAGTAGAGTTAAATTTAAGTCATCCTCAGTGGTAGCTACCTTGAAAATACTTACTGGTTCATTCTCTTACTTGTCTAACTTGTCACTCTTCACTCAAATTCCTATCTTAGGGTTCTGTTTTGGGAGAATCCAAAATATAGCATATATATAGATTGTAAAGTTCTTTAGAAGGATATCACAAATGATAGGGAAAAAACAGCCGATAAACCAAGGACTCAGAAGCTTACTTCAATGAGGAGGGTTAAATTGCAAACTGGGAGCTTGAAAGAGCAATTGACATAGCTGCTTATTTCAGTGTTTGGTAAACCTTCACTGGACAGGACAAAAGGAAGCATAGCTTTGAGAACAATTCCAAGTTATTCCATAGAAACATACTGAATATCTTCTATGTGCCAGGAATATGCTAGGTAACTGTTTTAGTTTGCTAATGCTGCCAGAATGCAATATACCAGAAATGGGTTGGCTTTTATAGAGGGGATTTATTAAGTTACAAGTTTACAGTTCTAAGGCCATAAAAATGTCCAAACTAAGGTATCTAGAGAAAGATAACTTAAGAAAGGCCAATCTGGCTTCTGGTTTCAAACAGCTTCCCCTGGGTGTGCTTTTTTCGGCATCTCCAAATGTCTGTGTCTGTGTCAGCTCTGAGCTTTTTTCCAAAATGGTTCCCTCTTAAAAGACTCCAGCAAGTGGATTAAGAACCTCCTTGAATGGGCAATGAGTGGGTCACATCTCCATGTAAACAACTTAATCAAAATGATCCCACCCAAGCAATAGGTCTGCCCCCACAAGACTGGATTAGGATAAGGAACATGGTTTTTCTGAGGTACATAACAACCTCAACCAGCACAGTTCTAGAGGCACAAAAATAAATAAGATACTGTTCTGACCTTAAAATCTTTGCAGACTATAATGGGTTATAGAACTAGAATCAGAAAATTCTAATTCATTATAAAAGTTGTGACTATACTCTAGCTTCTCTTCAAATCTTACAAATCTTTCACCTTTTACTAAAAATTTCCATGGAGAGAAATGGTTATGAGTCACTACTCAATTTTTTGAAGGTCTTGGTTTTTACCAAAGCCCCATGTATGGGTTAAAAAATAACAGCAATTGTATTTAAGATCCCTTGTGATTACTTGAAGTGAGAGCTGTTGTAGGCCTTCTCTGCTAAAAACCATCAAGTTAATAAAATATGCAATGTGGATATGTTAAAAAAAAACAAAAAAGTTGTGACTAAAATATATGTAGTGTGTTACTGAAATGAAGAGGAAACTTGTCTTAAGTCTAGGTGAGTCAGAGAAGACATCTATGAAGATGTGACTTCTGCGATAAATGTTAAAATTAAGTCATTGTTAAACAGGAAAAGTGATAAGGTAAAGAGGGTGTTTTTTTTTTTTTTAGGAAGAAGGGATAAGCAATGTCACAAAGGATAAAAGTTGCATGTATATAGGAAATAAGTAGTTTATGCTTATGGATCTTAGGAGGAAAAGAGCAATGAAATGGTGCACTGGAGAGTCAGGATGAGGCCAGATCCTTCCTTGTATGCTGGCTCATGGAGTTTAGAAATCTTTGACAATGGGAATTGTGAATAAGTTAAAGATATTATGAGATCAGGTACAGATGTATAATTCTGTGGAGGACATATTTAAAGTAGACTTATCTGAGATTGTAAAAAGGATAAAAGGCTGTGAGAGGCAAGAAGTACATTTTTCAGATTTCTTATTTTTGTGATTATGTGAAAAGTGATGCCAACAACACAGGGAACAGGCAGGTTTAGGAAGAATGAAAATCTGTTGGTAGGGAAGTGCTACTTCTGCATGCTTTGTCCTAGTTTTAGTCCTAAGAACTGTAATGGTTTGGAGCTATGTACCAAGAGAAACATGTTCTTAACCTTAATCTATACCTGTAGGTGTGAACCCAGGGCAAGTACGACATTTTGACGAGGCTCCTTCAGTTAAAATATGGCCCATCTCAACAGGATGGATCTTAATCCTATTACTGGTGTCTTTTATAAGCAGAATGAAATTCAGACAAAGAGAGAAAGCCATAGGAAGCAAGAAACCAAAGGTAAACAGAATTCCAAAGGAAAAGGAGATGCCAAAAAAGGCTGCATTTGCATTACTATGGGACAGAGGAGCCAAGGACAAGGATCACTGTCAGCCAGCCCCAGATTGCCAGTCTTTTGGAAGAAAGCATTGCCTTGAAGAGGGCTTGATTTTCAATTCTCCTAGCCCCAAACCATGAACCATAAATTCCCATTGTTTGAGCCAACAGATTGCATGATATTTGCTTCAGCAGCCCAGAAAACTAAACCAGTTCACAGGACAAATCTCCTCATAAAGGCACTGACAGACTTTGTAAGTAGATAAGGGTTTCTTTAGATTTTTAATTGATGAAAACTTATAACTGCTAGGCATATCAATCATATTCACTCACTTGATCATTTTGTAGTTCTGTATATGACACATTTCAGCTAACCCTGTATGATTGAAAGAAAGTTACTGAATAATTATAATCATGCCAAATAATGAGAAAACACAAAGGCACTGTGTTCTAATTTGCTAGCTATTGGAATGCAATATACCAGAAATGGGATGGCTTTTTAAAAAGGGAATTTAATTAAGTTGCAAGTTTACAGTTACAAGGCCATGAAAACATCCCAATTAAAGCAACTCTATAAAAATGTCCAACCTAAGGCATCAAGGGAAAGATAACTTTATTCAAGAAGGCTGATGACATTCAGGGTTTCTCTCAACTGGAAAGACACGTGGCGAACATGGCAACGTCTGCTAGCTTTCTCTCCAGGCTTCCTGTTTCATTATGTTTCCCTAGGGGTGTTTTCCTTCTTCATGTACAAAAATCTTTGGCTGTGTGAGCTCTAATGGCTCTCATGGATCTCTTGCTCTCTTGTGGGTCTAAAGCTTTCACCAAAATGCTTTCTCTTTTAAAAGATTCCAGTAAACTAATCAAGACTCACATGGAATGGGTGGAGTCACAATTCCATGGAAGCCATCTCATCTAAAGTTACCACCCACAATTGGGTGGGTCACATCTCCATGGAAACTATCAAAAAGCTCCCAACCAGCAATATTGAATGAGGATTAAAGGGCATGGCTTTTCTGGAATCCACCACAGATTCAGACCGGCACACATTGTGTGAGAAGAAGGAGAACAGACTTAAAATAATAAAACTCAGAGTAGACATTGACACACACTCAAATGTGTATTTGGCAGGAAAATGGGCCTCAGTTTCCTCAGATGAAAATAAGAATTACAATACTTGTGGAGGTGAAGGTTATATGAGATAATATTTGGTAAGTGCTTTGTAAATCATAAAATTCTGAATGAATATGTTATCATTATTATAAACAATTCAAATTAGATAGAATATGATTCAAAGTTATCAAACCTATTTATATGGATAACTTTTGCATATATATATATATAATGTATGCATGGGACTAATGATTTAAAATCCCAAATTGGCAGCTAAACTAAATTACCAATATAAGCAATATTAATTAAAATGAAAACAATACAGCAGTGCAACAGTGGCTCTGCAGGCAGAATTCTTGCCTGCCATGCCGGAGACCTGGGTTCAATTCCTGGTGCCCACCCATGCAAAAAAATAAATAAATAAAAACAATAATCTTAGTAATAAGAGGTAAATATCAAGAAATGGAGTCATATCTTAAATGATATTTTTTAAATCTAGGATGTACAACTAAACTGATATATTGCTTAATTTAACAAGTTTGTGGACACTTACTATATGTAAGGAATTATGATAATTATTAGGAATAAAAAGTGACTTGTTTATAGTCTTTCTCTGAGAGAAACTATGTAGAGAATATGCTAGTTAATTAATGGATAGTGAGTTATTGTCTGTGTTAGAAGGTACAAAAAAGGAATGTGAAATCAGGGGAAGGAATGTGACAGCATCTGTCTCAGAAGCTCTAAATTTTTTCAGAGATAGTACTTTTTGAACTGAATGACACATGGTTAGGCAATGAAAAGGATAAAAGAATAAGGTAGAAGGATAGTACAGAGATTCAGAGCTGTGGACATCTAGTGTAGGTGCTGAATAGGGAGACATTTAACAAAGTTGAAGTCTAGGGAGCATTGGTGCTGGATGTGGAAAATACAACTGGTGATATGCACAGGGGCCAAATTTTGAAGGACTTTGTAGGCAAACACAGAGTTTGGATCTTATCCCATGGTGGGGGGAAATATGGAGGAACAAAGTTTTTATGCACAAGAGTGAAAGTTTTGGATTTTAAGAGGGTACCTCTTTAGACAGTGTAAAGTGTGAAATTAATTAATGAAGAAGAGAAAAGGGAACTATAATTCTAATTTTATAACACAATATTACACTAAGCTAAACTGAACACTGGATTGGTATTGTCAATAATGGACAGAAGGAGCCGATCCGTAAGACATATTCAAAGAACTGACAAAATAGGTAAACAAGGAGCCTAAAAACCCTCATGGTTCTAACCTAAGAGTCTTGATACATAGTTGATAATATCATGGTTGCTTAAAGATAGGTACCACAAAAAAAAAATGCTTTTAAATTTTATCCATTCCTGTGGCACGAACCCATTATAATTAGGACTTTTGAT
>PVIY010044231.1:0-19816 GCA_004026745.1 Myrmecophaga tridactyla
TAATAATAAAATAGCAAATAGAATAAAATGCAGGTAGTTCATCTTAATGGTTAAGCGCATGTAAGAGGGAGCTAAGCCACATAGACTGAAGTTCTGGTTCTGTAATTTATATGCTGCTGTGATTTGGGGGAAATTTTTAAAATATTTTGGTGCTTTCATTTCCTCCTTATTTTGTAAAGTTATTATGTAAAGATTAGTTGAGTGCATATTTTGTAGAGAACAGTGCCTGGAATGTAGAAAGCTTCATATAAATAAATAGAGCTGCTGAAAAACATTGCAAGAATTAAGAGAAGAGAAGGAAACAGAACCAGAATAACTAATGAAATCATTGGCAAAAGTGAAACAGTCCTTCAAAGAAGATGACAAATAGCATCAAAAGAGAAATAAACCGAGAAAAATATTTTAACATAAAATAAATGGAAAGTGTTTTGTTCCCTTGGCTGCCCAAGAAAATACCATGCAATGGGTTGCCTGAAACAAGGGGAATTTAATGGCTCATGGTTTTGAGGCTAAAGGAAAGTTCAAATGAAGGCAGTGTCAAGGTGATGCTTTCTCCCTGAAGATGATTCTTGGTCTTCAGTTGTCACATGACAAGGCTCATGGCAGTGTCTCCTGGTCCTTCCCCTCTTTTCCAGTTTCTGATGAAGTTCAGCTTCTGGCTGCTCCCTCTGTGGCTTTCCCTCTGGTGTCTGAATTTCATTCTTTTATAAAGAACTCCAGAAATAAGATCAAGACCTATCCTGACTGACATGGGCCATGCCTTAGCTGAAGCAACTTCATCAATGGATCCTGCTTATCATAAATCCATGCCCAAAGGAATGGATTAAGATTAAGAGCATGTTTTTCTGGGATGCATACAATTCCAAACCACCACAGGTAGCATCCTTGATGTAAATTTGCACTTGCAAATAAAAAAGAAACAAATGAGCCTGCCACAGAGAGAATGGGCAAAAGCAGGTACTTCATCAAATAGTAATCTAATGACTAATCAATGTACACAAACATGTTTAATTTATCCACTTAGAAAACAAATATCTCAGAAAGAACTTTTGGTTAAAAAGAAAGAGGACTTTAAAACAGCAACTAAGTACATTTTAAAAAAGTAATGCAGGGTGGGCCATGGTGGCTCAGCAGGGAAAGTTCTCACCTGCCATGCCAGAGACCCAGGTTAGATTCCCGGTGCCTGCCCACAAAAAAAAAAAAAAAAAAGCAATGCATTTTCATTTGCCCAAATGTAGACACTACTTAGTTTAGATCAAATCATGATGAAATAGAAACATTTTTATACTGCTGGTAAGAATGTTGTTATACTCTCTTAGTATGACAATTTGACACTGAATCAAGATCTGGTATTTTGAAGTCTTTAACCCACAAATTACATACCTGAAATTTTCCATAGGATAAAATCAGGATTGTTTACAAAGATTTATGCAAAAGCATCTTCAGCAGAGCCTTTTTAAAAATAACAATAGTGAAAAGTACAAAGCAGTATGAATGTAAAAAACAGAGAAATATTAGAGTATGACATATTCAAATTAAATTTATGTTATAGAAGAATATTTTGTGAGCTTTGAAAAATGTTTATCTTATATAGTGGAAAAATGTTAAAAAGCCTTATATGTAGCATTATCTGAATTTTGTATGAAATGGAAGAAAGTAAACAAACACAATTATGACAACAGAAGTGTTAGCATCATTAACTTTTCAGCAATTTAATTTTTCTCAGTTATATTTTTCTGTTGAAAAATAATCATACAAATAATAAGATATTTTTCATAAAATCTCACTCTTTACTCAGGAACAAAGTGTGTAGTTTGAATTTGAAACAAGTTTTTCAGAGTAATTTCATTTTAAATATTACATTTTGGTTTTCAGTTTTCCTTTTACCATTATTTGAATCCAGTCCAGAAATAAATCATTAATGTTAAGCGGGTGACTAATTATGATCCCAAATTGACTATTAAAATTGGGTCAAATCATGTATTGCCCTCCAGCAAACTCTTTGATGGCAAATCCCCATTATAACATTTTTCCTGATTGATAATGGCTTATTGAAGTCTTTCCTCAAGACAAAGCATCAGTCCTCAGGCTACATGCTTAGGAACTGTGTAGGTTGGTGTGCTGGTTTGAAAGGATGTATGTCCCCTAGAAAAGCCATGTTTCAATCAAAATCCCATTTCATCAAGGTAGAATAATCCCTATTCAATACTGTATGTTTGAAACTGTAATCAGATCATCCCCCTATAGATGTGATTTAATCAAGAGTGGTTGTTAAACTGGATTAGGTGACCCATTTGGATGGGTCTTGATTAGTTTCTGGAGTCCTATAAAAGAGGGAACATTTCGGAGAATGAGAGAGATTCAGAGAGAGCAGAGAATGCTGCAGCACCACAAAGCAGAGTCCACGAGCCAGAGACCTTTGGAGATGAGAAAGGAAAACACCTCCCGGGGAGCTTCATAAAATAGGAAGCCAGAAGAGAAAGCTAGCAGATGACGCCGTGTTCACCATGTGCCCTTCTACATGAAAGAGAAACTGTGACTGTGTTCACCATGTGCCTTCTCACTTGAAAGAGAAACCCTGAACTTCATCGGCCTTCTTGAACCAAGGTATCGTTTCCTGGATGGATGCCTTTGATTGGACATTTCTATTGACTTATTCTAATTGGGACATTTTCTTGGCTTTAGAAATGTAAACTAGCAACTTATTAAATTCCCCTTTTTAAAAGCCATTCCATTTCTGGTATATTGCATTCTGCAGCTAGCAAACTAGAACAGTTGGCATTGCACTTTACTCATGAATGTTCTAAATGTCAATGTCTTTTGCGTGATTCTATTCCTTAATATTTAAATAAAATAGTCTTAACAAAGAAGCATAAGACTTTCACTATTGTCTATTATTTTGCTTTATAGGTCAAAATCTGTCATGTTATGCTTCTGATCATCAATATTGGGAATGTATAACTACCTAACATTTGCACAATTCTGTGTTGAGCCCAGTTCATGTGCATCCCTAGATTTGATGATCCCCGCCTTTCCCTTGGATGTTGGCTTCTTGCTCAGTGGGAAATGAAGCAACTGAAGTTTTATCCTCTACAAAGGAGCTAACTCAGTCTTCCTCATGGTCAGGGCCAGACTTCAGCACTGCCTGCACTGAGCTCCCACAGCATCTCCACAGGCACTCTGTTGTCCAGATGCAGCCTTTGGAGACCAATTGTTATCCTGTTATGCCATGTGGCATGAAATCTGGCTTCCCACATACTTTCTTACATGGTCCAGATGACCCAATTCAAAAGTGCAAGGGAGTTGATGCTTCAAGGAACTGATTTATCAATGGGCAAAAGAGGAATAAAGCACAGGAAGAAATCAGCAGATAAATTCCACTCTATTCTCCTCTCACATCCTATGACCTGCTCCAAGATGCAGTGATTCCACTGAGACTTTCAAGGCCTTCTCTCTTTTCTTATGAATTCATGTCCAGTTTGGTAAGGCATACCCACCTTGTATTTGCTTTTTCTACTTGAAACCTTATTTACCTTTTTCTACCACACTAGCTGGTCTAAGATTGCACCTCCCAATAAGACTTAGCATAAAAGCACATGACATAATCTCTGTCTTCTGGGGAACTCAGACTAAAACAATAATTTTACAGTTTATATAAGTGCACATATAGAGCTATGTAGCTAGCTATACAGAGTAGAATATGATCATGCAACAAAAAGAAACAGAGAAAATGTTGCAAAAGATAGCACATTTATAAGAAAATCTGAAAAATCACAATATTTACTAGTATATATTATGAGATTGTATGAAAAGGAACTAAGACATTGGACCAAGTAAGGTAAAATAAACCATTATATTCTTGCCCTTAAAAATTGTCATCTTGGAAATCTAGTTGATGAAACATTTTCTTTTCAAGTACTGGTTTTAAGAAAAGGAATGCTTTCCAAAAATTATGTCAATTTATAAACTTTTCCACCCAATCCCAAGGTATTAAGAATCTGTTTAATTGAAAACCTAATTTTCACAGGAAATTTTTTAAATCCTTAGAATTGTATGATCAACAAATAAAACTTAGTACCTACATTCTCAGAGCATACAATTCAGGTGTAGAAAAGGAGTCAGGCAATGAAAAGAAGCAATAGCAATACATAAAACACAATGATTCCATTAGCAAATCACATGTTGATGAGACCTGACCTTTCAGGGCTAGGTAAGGGTTGCTGGAAGAAGTGATATGAAATCCTAAAATTAAGACAGACATGCAAACTGGGCAGAAGTCTTCCACTCTTTCAATCATATTCAATAATTATTTATAAACACCTGGCACTTGTCATGCACTTTTCCAAGCACTGGACATACATTAATTATGAAAAAGAAAAAAAAAACGCCTTTTCTTATAAATTTCACATTTTATTAGGTGGACTCAGAAATTAACAAAATAAGTAAAATAGGTAATAGCTTAGGTGATAAGTGCTATGGAGAAAAATAAACCAGGGAAGTATATCATCAGTGACAGGGGGACAATAATGAGGGGCAACTTTAAACAAATTGATCAAGAAACTTTATACTGATCAGGTGATATTTGAACAAGTCTTTGAAGGAAGGGAAGGAGACTGCCATCAACATAATTGAGTGAAAAGCATTCCAGGCTGAAGTAATAGCAACACAAATTTCCAAAGGTAGGAGAATTCCTTTGAACAAACTTCAAGGGCCAGCAAGGAAGACAATTCTAGGAAATGGATCAACAGAGGAAATCAGAAACCAGTCTCCTGGGTGGATGGAGATAGGAATTTAAATCTGCAAGAGTAAGATCATCAAGGGATTGAGAACCCATGTAGAATAGGAGAGGTGCAAAGACTGAGCCTGGAACATTCCTATGTCAATACCCCAATGGGATGAGAGACATCTCACAAAGGAAATTGCCATGTTTTAATCAAATGATATGGAGGAAAACCAATGATATGGAGGAAAACTAAGGATATTGCATGTTCCTAAAAGCCAATAAAGAATGTTTCAGGGTGAGCCACGGTGGCTCAGCAGGCAGAGTTCTCACCTGCCATGCCAGAGACCCAGGTTCGATTCCCAGTGCCTGTCCATGCAAAACAAACAAACAAACAAAATTGTTTCAAATAGGAGGAATGGTAACTTTGGTAAGTATTGCCAAAAGGCCAATGTGATTTGAAATGAGATTGTACCATTGGATTTGGCAACATGTACATCATTGGTGGCTTTTCAAGGGCTGGGAGTAGAGAAGAGGAGAGGACAAAGTGAGTGGGGGAGCAATACTGCAATCAGTACTCTTTGAAGTCTGATATAAAGAGTAACAGGTAATTGTGAAATAGCCAGAAGGATAAATGTGGACAATTTGGATGACTAATTAGAAAGATGTAGTAGAAAGGAAAAATTAGTGATTCATTAGAAAGTGGGGAGATCTGCTGGAGGAATGTACCTAAAGAAAGGAAAAGGGATGGGATTTGATAGACAGTGGAGTTTTTGACTAAGTATTGGGGAAATGAAGAATGATCTGGAGGTATGGGTTGCTTATGGTGGCTAACATAAATAGGGATTAAATGCATGATGAATACAGTTGGATGGTTCAATATAAATAGTGGTAGCAAGGTAGAAAATGTTAGGGGTCTGGGCCACTCTCCACTCTTGCAGGTGAAGGTCAGAAGGGAGATGGCTTCTCTAAACTGGTATAGCTTCCTTTTAGGAACTGCTGATGGAAGCTTGAAGGTTTAGGATAAGAAAGTCTTATTCCCAGCATACAGGATGCTATGTATACTTCTGCTGATAGAAGCATAAATGCCAAAGGAAAGTTTGCAAGCAATGTAGGAATATTTGGAGATAAGAGAAAGCCTGAAACTTAAAACAAAATATACAAACATGGCTGGTCCAATATGCAATGAGAAAAGCAACATGAAATTGAGAAAAAAATGACAGAATACACAGAACTTTGGCACACATTTTATTTAAGTCTTTGGGCTTTTCCCTAATGGAATTGGAAGGCTGGCTATGGAATAGTTTTAATCAGAAGACTTCCATGGATACATTAAAATTTTTTTGCAAATACATTATACAGATAATAGGGTCCTGGAAAGTTTTATAGAGTTTCATGTAACTTAAGCTATAATTTAAAAATTGAAAACTGGGGGTTTTAAGAATTATTCAATGAGGTTCTAATGGAAAATAAACATGACTGATTCCTCATATAAGTAAAGAAATCTTCTCTGTGCCCATTCATTTATATTTCCTTTACCTACCATTATTTATCTTTAAATATGGAACTTAGGAATCATTTACCCTTGGACTTCCTCCTGACTCTTTTATCAGAGCAGTTACCACATGTTATTGAGTAGATATGTTCAAACATCTCTCTCCTCTCCAGAATCTAAACTGCTCAAAATCAGAGACTGTATTTTACTTGTTGATTTAGTTTGCAAGTTGCCAGAATGTGATATATCAGAAATTGGAAGGCTTTTAAAAAGGGGAATTTAATAAATTGCAAATTTACAGTTCTAAGTCTATAAAAATGCACAAGTAAGGCATTTAGGGCAAGATACCTTAATTCAAGGAAGGCCGATGGGTCAGGAACACCTCTGTCAGCTGGAGAGTCATGTGGCTGGCATCTGTCGGTCCCTTGCTCCTGGGCTCCATTGCTTTCAGCCTCTGTTCCCGTGGGGGTTCCTCACTTTGCTTCTCTGGGACTGGCTTTCATCTCTTGGCTTCCCTTGACTCTCTCCAAGTTCTGGCTTGCTTAACATCTCATGGCAACATCTTCTGGGCTCCAGGTATCTCCAACCATCGGTGTCTCTTCTCTAAGAGTCGGCATCTGTGTAAGCTCTGCTCTGAAGTTTCTGTTGGCTCTGTTATTTCTGTCATTTCTGACTCTCTCCAAAATGTTTCCTCTTTTAAAGGATTTTAATAAATTAATCAAGACCCACCTGTAATGGGTGGAGTCATGTCTCCATCTAATCAGAATGTCACACCTACAATTAGGCATGTCACATTTCTGCCGAGATAATCTAATCAAAATTTTCCAGCCTGCAATTTTGAATCGGGATTAAAGTAAATGACTGCCCCCACAAGATTGAGTCAGGAGCAAAACATGGCTTTTCTGTGGACATAATACTTTCAAACTGGACACTTATCTTTAAATATCAGAATCTAGAACAATGTTTCATATATAGAACTTCAGGAAAAAAGACATTTTGAACTCAGATTAAATTTGCAGGGCACGTGAGTTTTATGGGTTGTCTAATTATATGCAAATAATTGGCTCCACATTACCAAAAATAAGGAAGACCCATATGTTCTCTTTAAAGATGTTAAAAGTCAGTCCTATTATATATTTAATGTGTATGCATTCCAGTGTTATTTTTTTTTTTGCTGATGAAAGATAAAAGCAGCATGTGTGCAAATTAGTGGTTTCTTTCAAGCACATATTTCAGCTGACATTAGCACTTTGTCAGCTAAAGGTTTTGATACAAAATGTGTTCCCAGCTAATATTTGTGGGTGTATGTATGCATTCCTTTTAAGCCTTTAATCTATCATAAAAGAATATATAGTTTGGAGTTAGAAACTTTCTTCTCAGATGAAGTTCGAATAAATAAACAATGACACACGCGAAAAACAATTCCTAGCGTTCTGGAGTCAAGATTTGGGGTAAGTCCTTTTAGCAATGATTTAAAAACTTTAAAAGCCATTGTTTATTAATACAGCCTGTTTGAATAAAGATTATATATCTTTTAGCTTTAACTCTTAAATAATTTCTTTTTGTCAGCAAGCAAATCACTGGATGTGACTCCCCACACCAAAAGCTGTGTCAACTAAAGGAAGGTCAACTTATTTTTTTATAAGTGTGACAAAAATATTATTTGCTTCTAAAACAGTAAAGTATAGCTTCTGTTTCAAGACAAGATGCTATAGCAGGGATAGGATTTACCCTTCCACCTGAAACAACCAAAAAAAATGCAGATAAAAAGAATGAAACAATAGTTTTCAAGACATTATATGGCAGGAAACAAAGGACAGTGATCCCTGAGACAGGAAATGAACAGGCGAGCCCTGTGATGCTCAGAGATTCTGCCTTAAGAGAGTTACCAGTTCATAGCACAAAGAGGGAGAACACATGTCATAGTGATGAACTCTCTGAGTTGAGTCTGCAAAGACCAGGGCAGAGAACAACAGAGAGGAGAGATGAATAGAAAGAGAATTTTGAAGATCTGAAAAGGGTCTCAGAGCATTCAGTGTGGTACTGATCAAATATGCACAGAGTGAACTACTCCAGACCAGGGGAAAAAGCATTCAGGAGGATTAGAGGAAATAGCCAGCATTCCCACAATGCCAACTGGATGAAAAACATGAGGAATTATAGGGCACTGATAAAGTATCTTGGCTAGTTATTGGGATAAAATAAGCTCTAGACAAAATGCTGCTCTAGACCTAACAAATTTGAAATCACAACTTGAACGGATCCAGTTGTTCACAGGTAATAGAACTACATCTCAGAGCAATACTCATGTGTATTTACAGTAATGCAAAAATATTTAACCCGAAAAAGATAAAATCAGCAATTTCTGGAATTGAATCAAAGTTATAAGGACAGGACGGGCCATGGTGGCTCAGCAGGCAGAGTTCTCACCTGCCATGCTGGAGACCTGGGTTCAATTCCTGGTGCCTGCCCATGTAAAAAAAAAAAAAAAGTTATAAGGACAATAAACAAGCCAGGAAATATTAACTATAATAAAGAAAAATAATTAATCAAAAGAACCCATAACTGACACAGCTGCTAAAATTAACAAGCAAGGACATTAAAACAGTTATTATAATTATATTGCTTGCATTCATAAACTAGTGGAAATATCAAACAACTTAAGTGGAGACATGGAAATTAGAAAAGAGACTCAAATAGAATCTCTAAAAAGAAAACTACAATGTCTGAAATAAAAAAAAATACACTGTATGGGATTAATTGCAGATTAGGAATTTCTGAAGAAAAATGTGATAAACATGAAGACATAATAAAAATGATGAATAATGAAACAGATATATAAAAAGGAAACAATTATCAGAGGACCATTGTGCTCTTGGACCACTTAAAAGTGTTTTAAAAATGTTTATAAATGTATTGCAAATCAAATAGAATGATTTTAGTATTACCTACTTCATCATCGCATAGATAGAGTGATAACAGCAACATTTTTAAAACTTAGAAATTCAAATTGCATTAGCTCACTTTGTGATTTGATCTTATGTGTACTGTACCTGTTATATTTTCACCTATAATTTCTTTTAAATTTTTGGAAACTCTATTTTTATTTTCTCAATATATATGCATATACCAAAAAGGCACATGTTTAGCTGATATTCAATTATAGCAGTGCTATCAAAAGGTGACCTTTAATCCTGGCCTTTTCTTCCCTATAAATTTAAAATAACTTTTTTGAATAGGACTCACTAGCTTTTCATAGGGGAAACTAGTAATTGAACTTTACATTTACTGGCTCTCTTTCTCTAAACAATTTTAATCCTTTTTTTTTTGTTTCTGGTTTTGAGCTAAGTTTATTTGCTAATTGTGGTGGTTTGAAGCTGTAATCCATCCCCAGAAAAAAATGCCATGTTCTTTTAATCCATTCCTGTGGGTGTAGACCTTTTGTAGATGGAAACCTTTTGTTTAGGTTATTTCAATTGAGATGTGACCCACCTCATTTAAGATGGGTCTTGATCCAATTACTGGAGTACTTTGTGAGAGGATAAAAGATCAAAAAGCCCAAAAAGCTCAGAGAGAAAAAGCCCTCAGTGGAGCTGAGAGAGATGGCCATTGAAGTCAGAAGCTGAAAGCTTCCAGGAGAGAAGGATCAGCAGAAGCTTGCCATCTGCCTTCCCATGTGACAGAGACGCCCCAAATGCCAGTGGCCTTTCCTCAGAGAAGGTAACATCTTACTGATGCCTTAGTTTGAATGTTTTCATGGCCTTAGAACTGTAAATTTGTAAGCTAATAAATCCCCATTTAAAAAGTCAACCCATTTCAGGTACATTTCATTCCACCAGCTTTAGCAAACCAAAACATCCATATCTTCTCTTACTCATGTTTAAGGCTGTTTCCCTCTCCATAGGCAGTCCAGGGACTAGGGGACAACAGGCCAGTCTTGGCTGCATAGATGTAAAAGCCTCCTGTGCATAATTACACGTGATGGGCACAGGTGATGGTCTTCCTCTTAGATGATAGTGATGATTGTGTATCTGGTTTTAAGTCAGATCAATCAGGTGGATGATAGGAAACGCTTCTCTGACAGGTGACAGAAAGGATAGGCAATCCAGTTTATTCATCTTTGCTTATTTGCTTATCTGTTTGTCTTTCTGGGATATCAAAACAATTTAAAAATAAGCCTCTGTCTACTGGAAAGGACAGTCCTTTGAAACTTGGGCCAAGTGTGTCTTTGCATCTTTATGTTTTTTCGTGACCAGTGGCTAGGATTAAAGACCTAAAACTGATAGCTCTCCGTGTGTCTTTAACTGAGAAAAACTCCTATGGCTCATCATTTGCCTTTGAAAGATTTTCCTACCTCTGGAGGATTTAATAAATTAGATCATAAAACAAACATTGAAGTAGCCCTGTTTTAGTTTATGGAAAATGATGAGCACTTAAATAAACTATATATATTCATAATTACAGAAAAATAAAGAAACTGAATTTAATAGAGTTTTTGATGTGTTAGCCTTTTAAAAAGAAAATAGAAACAAAACCTGGTCTTGATAAAATACTGAATCATAAACATTTTTTATATGAGAATTCAAGTTCAGATCATTGAGTGAATCTTTGTGCTAATCATACAGTTTGATAAATTTGCCTTGAAAGCAGCTACATGTCTACTCTGTAACTTTATCATATGGAGTAACATTCAGCTATGCATTGTATTTTTTATAAGATGTGGCTTTGTTTTTGCATAAAGTGACTAATTAATCTGAACTTCCTAAATTTGGCATACCATTTTTTTTTAGTTAGATAAGCTAACATTACTCCTACACAGCATTTAGGATTGTGAAAATGTTTAAATTTATGTTCAACCAAATTTGATTTTAATTCTAACAAATGTTTTACTTAAAGAATAAATATGTTCTGTCGTATGTCCCTTAAAACAACTTCCAAGATCCTTAGTCAACTCTAAAACTTTGGATTACTAATAAAGTAAATTAACACATGATTAACTAGTATTTTTTAAGTAAGATGACATATTGAAATATTAGCCATTACACTAGGTTATACTATATATAATTTAGCTTCTCATTTTAACTTCATAGAATGGCTACATTTTGGTTTCATGTTAATGAAATAGTTCATTTTTGCCATGATAAAATGGTATGGAAGGGTCATACTGTGCCTGCTTCTGAGCTCTGCTACATGCTAAAATGACAGTTCTCAATTCCCCACCTCCCTAATTATCTCTTTGTTAAACAGAACTTAGTTACTTTGGTTAACAAAATTATGGGTGAACAAGACTAAAACAGAAGCAGTAGTAGCAGAAAAGTACAACATTATTCAACATAATGGAATGTGTTTATAGCAATCAAAGCAAAAAACTTCTGTAATTTAGGCCTAAATTAAATAGGTTCTTTCAAATGTGAATGAGGATAGTATAAAAACCAAACAAACAAAAAGCCAGCCCTAAGAAAGTCTTGTACCGTTAAGCAGCCACTCCCTCTCCCAGCCCCTGGCAACTGCCAGTCAGCTTTCTGTCTCTACGGATTTACATAGTCTGAATATTTCATAAAAATGGAATCATATACTATGTGACTTTTTGTGTCAGTCTTCTTTCATGTAGCATAATATTTTGGAGGTTAGTACATATTGTAGCATGTACTAATACTTCATTCCTTTTGATGGACAAATAATACAATATTGTATGGCTATACCACATTTTGTTTCCCATTTGTCTGCTGATGGACATTTGTGTTCCTTTCACCTTTTAGCTATTGTAAACAGTGCTGCTATGAGGATTTTTTTCTTTATTTAAGAAGTTGTGGGTCTATAAAGCAATCATGCATAAAATGCTGGATACCTCTATACCACTCCACCACCACAACTTGCATTGGTGTAGAACATTTGCAATAATTGATGAGAGCACATTTTTATAATTGTACCCTTAATCAAAGTCCATGGTACACTGTTTAGGGAATGTAGTTCCATGGATTTTTTTTTTAATTTTGTTACCATACATACAATCTAACATTTCCCCTTTTAATCATAGTTAGTCAGATATATATTTCTGGACCATGCTGCTCTAGACCTAACAAATTTGAAATCACAACTTGAAAGGATCAAACAACTAGTGCTCCTAATTGTGTTCACAGAATTGTGCTACCATCATCACCATCCATTACCAAAACATTTCCACCATTCCAAATAGGGACCCTGTACATTTGAAGCCTTAACCTCCATTCCTTATCCCCACCCCATCACCTGATAACTTATGTCCTAGATTCTGACACAATGAGTTTGCTTATTCTAATTGTTTCAAATCAATGAGATCATGCTATAGTTGTCCTTTTGTGTCTGGCTTATTTCAGTCAACTTGATGTCCTCCAGGTCCACTCATGGTTTAGCACACACCAGGACTTCATTCCTATCTATGGCTGAATAATATTCCATTGTATATATACATAACATGTTATTTATTCACTCATCAGGTGATGGACATTTGGGTTGCTTTCATCTTTGGGCAACTGTGAATAATGCCGCTATGAATATCAATGTGCGTATATCTGTATAAATCCCCACTTTCTGTTATTTTGGGTATATACTGAATAGTGGGATTGCCAGGTCAAACACTAGTTCTATACTGAGCTTTCCGAAAGACCAACTAGCTGTCTGCCATAGCAACTGCACCATTTTACTTTGCACCAGCAATGTATAAATGTACCTATTTTATTTTTTGGAAGAGTTTGAACAGATTTGGGTAAGTCTTCTTGGAATGTTGGTAGAATTCCCCTGTGAAGTCATCTGGTCATGGCTTTTCTTTGTTGGGAGAGTTTTGATTACTAATTCAATCTCTTTACTAGTAATTGCTTTATTGAGATCTTCTATTTCTTCTTGAGTCAATGTAGGTAGTTTATGTGTTTCTAAGGAATAGTCTCTTTATCTAGGTTATTTAATTTATTGACATACAATTGTTCTTGTTCATAGAATCCTCCCTTTATATTTCAGTGGGGTCAGTAGTGATGTCCTCCTTTTCACTTCTGATTTTCATTATTTGTATCTTCTTCTTTTTTTTTCCAATTTTATTGACCCTTTCAAAGAACCACCTTTTGGTTTTACTGATTCTTTTTTTTTTCTTTTCTATTTCATTTATCTCTACTCTGATCACTCTGATTATCTTCCTTTTGTTTCTTTTGGGATTGGTTGGCTCTTCTTTTTCTTGTTCTTCCAGTTTTGAAGTTAGGTATCCGATCTGACATCTTTCTTCTTTTTAATGTAAGCATTTAGAGCTGTGAATTTCCTTCTGAGCCATGTCTTTGCTGCATCCATAATTTTTGGTATGTTGTATTTTCATTTTCTTTTGCCTCAAGATATTTTCTAATTTATCTTCTGGCTTCCTCTGTAGCCCATTAGTTGGTTATCTTGTTTAATTTCCACATATTTGTGAATTTTCCATTTCTCCCTCTCTTATTGACTTCTAGCTTCATTTTATTGTGGTCAGAGAATATACATTATATGATTTCAATGGTTTTGAATTTATTGACACTTGTTTTGTGACCCAACATATGTTCTATCTTGGAGAATGAGCCATGTGCTCTGAAGAAGAATTTGTATTCTGTATTCATTGGATGCCCCATATTTGTCTTATATTAACCAAGTCTTGTAATTCCTTTGATCTTCTGATTAGATGTTATATCAATTAATGGGAGGAGTTTGTTAACATCTCCTAATAGTAATATAGACCCGTGAACTTCTTCTTTCAGATCTGTCAGTATTTTCTTCATATAATTTGATTTGAGGGTTCTGGTGCTAGGTGCATTTTAATTACAATTGCTGCATCTTCCTGTTGAATTTTCCACTGTATCAATGTATAATGACCATCTTTGTCTCTCATAACTTTCTATGACTTAAAGTATATGATATCAGATATTAGTAAAGCCGCCCCAACTCACTTTTGGTTACTACTTGCATGATATATTTTTTCCCATCCTTTCACCTTCAACCTATATGTATCTTGAGTCTGTTTAAGGTGAGTCTGTTGCAGAAAGCATGCAGTTGTGCCACATTTTTATGCATTCTGCCAATGTTCGCCTTTTGACTGGAGAGTTTAATCCATGTTCATTGAAAGCCACTATTGATAATATGGGACATTCTTCTGCCATTTTGCTATTTTCCTTTGTAAGTTTAATATCATTTTTGCCCCTCAACTTCCATTAAAGCCTACTTTTATATTTACTTTTTAGTGTTATACCATATTGAATACATTCTCATTTCTATCTGGATATATTTTCATCTGTTTTCCTTATGTACCACGTGGTTAACATCCTATATATATAACAATCATATTTATCTGAATACCAACTTAATTTCAACAACACGATCATATACTTTTCCTATAACCTATGTCCCACTATATTTTTTGTACCTGTTACCACTCATATCTTTTTACATTGTATATCCAAAAATATAAGATTGTCATTACTTTTTATGCTTTTGTATTTTTAGCTCCTGTAGGACATAAGAAGTAGAGTTACATACCAAACAATAAAATACAATACCAACCTTTAAAATTACCCGACTGTTAGCCTTTACCAAATGACTTTGTTTTTTAAGGCTGCTTTGAACCATTGTCTACTTCCCTTTACTCTGTAGAACTCCCTATAGCATTGCTTGTAGGGCAGGTCTACTGGCGATGAGCTCCCCCAGCTTTTGTTTATCTGAGAATGTTTTAATCTCCCCCTGGTTTTTGAAAGAGAGTAATGCTAGATGTAAAATTCTTGGCTGGCTGTTGTTTTCTTACAACACTGTAAGTATTCAGATAGCTGCCTTCTTGCCTCATGGCTTCTCAGGAGAAAGTGACATTCCATCTATGTGATACTCCCTTGTACATAATACACTGTTTTACTCTTGCAGTTTTCAGAACTCTCTTCTCCTCTGCATTCAGTAGTATTATCAATATATGACAGGGTTTATTTTTCTCCATGTCTACACTCTTAGGCATTCTCTGCACTTTTTGGATCTGCATATTCACATTTTTGCTAAATTTGAGAAGTTCTCTGTCACTATTTTTTTGACTCAGCTTTCTGCCCCTTCCTCTCTTTCTTCTCCTTCTGGGACTCACAGAATGCTTTATTGGCATACTTAATGGTGTCCCATAGCTGTCTTAGTCTATTTTTGCTTTTAATACTTCCTATTTCTTAATGTTCTTCCGCTTGACTAATGTCAACTATCTTGTCTTAAAGTTCACTGATTCTTTCAACTGCCAGCTCCAACTGACTTTTAAAACCCTCCTGGGCATTTTTCATTTTGGTTATTGTTGGTCTTCAACTCTAGAAGTTTTGTTTGGTTACGTTTTGAAATTTCTATCTTTTTAATTAGACTCTCATATTGTTCATTCCTTATTTTCTTGATATCCTTTATTTCTATCTTTGTACTTTCCTTTATCTCCTTGAGCATTTTTAAGTTCAGTTTTTTAAAGGCTTTTTCCTGTATGTCCACATTATTGCCTTCTTCACAATTTTTCTGTATTTTATCGTATTTCCTGTTTCTTTGTTTGCATTGTGCTATCTCATTACACACTACACATTTTGATAGCTTAAAATGTTAATCCTGGGATTTATTCCATGAGATGTCATTTCCTGGTTTTGCAACCAACCGATTACAAAATAAGACAGAGATTTTCTCATGCATCTGCCTGTCTATCAAAAAGATCTGCCCAAAGTGAATGCAATTTGCAAGGTTTTCCCTGGGGTTTTGAGCCTCTGCCTTATCTGGGCTTTGCTTGGTAGTTGCTCCAGAGTTCCCCTATTTATGGGACTCTAGTTGTCCCCTCTACTTTACAGGAGGCAGATATCTTTATCCTAGGTGTTTGAAGCTGGCAGGCTTTTGTCCCTGACCACCCTTCTCTATAGTTTATGTACCTTTCATTGTCTCAGCCTGCCTTTGCCTCAGGGTAGAATTCTGGGTAAATTCTGGGAGGATGGCACACTGGAGAGGACTTTCCCATGTCCATCTTTCCCAGGCCATACAGGGTCAGGGACCCACAAAGGGGATGCAAACTGTCTCCAAAGTATCCTGCATCAGTAATCAGGAAGGGCTCTGACAGCTTCTCTGATGGTTTCCCAAAGCTGAATTTCCTGGCCTGCCCAGCAAATGCAGCTGTTCAGCCAACTATCTCTCACAACCCTGAGGAAACACTGTGTCTTTAAATCTCGACCGCGTCTGCCCTTATCCTGGATTAGTTGAAACAGTAGCTGCCCTAAGAGCCAGGGCCCCGGTTCACTTATCCAAATCTGTGACCAGTCATCAGCTGTGCCTACACCTGTTCTTGGGGAAGAGGAATTTATGTCCCTTGCTGTCATCAGTGAGCTAGTCATGGAATGGATCCCAAGGCAGCCTGGTGTCAGAGCGGGGGCTGGAAGTCAGTAACTGCTGTGCAGAGAGAACAATTTATTGTCCATTACCATAGTTTATTAGCATCTTCCTCATGCTCTTTCCTGGATGCTGTACAGTGTTCTTTTGGCCTCTGAAATTTCAAAATTACTATTTCAGACAGTTCCTGCCTGTTTAACCATGGTTTTGGTGAAAGTACTTAGTCTTAGAGCTTCCTACTCTGTCATCTTCCCTGAAAGCCCCCCAGGCATTGGGTTTCATATAAATTTTAATCTTGTTTGATTGACAAAGTTTGGTGTGATGTAAAAGAAAACAGATGGGGTGCAAGGGTAGTTCAGTGGTAGAATTCTTGCCTGCCATGCAGGAGACCTGGGTTCAATTACCGGCCCCTGCACTTCCCAAAACAAGCAAACAGACAAACAAAAATTCAACAAATTGTGCTGCAATAACAGGATACTCACATGGAAAAAGAATGAAATGTGACCCTGCCATACAGCATACAAAAAGAAAAAAAGAAAAAGAAAACAGATACAATATGTGCATGTTACTAAATAGAAATTAAATACATTATTTCTCCTTTATGGAAGATTCTGGATAATCAACCTAAAAAAAGGACATTCCCTTGGGAAAGTATTGCACTAGGTTTATCTAGGGCTGCTAAGGCTAAAAGTGAGAATGTATGATACTGAGAGAATTTATAAGTCAGAGAGAAGAGTGGTGTGTAGGCACAATTCTAAACATGGATAAATGCACGACTGAATGAAGGAATGAATGGAAATGTGGCCAGTCCTGTTCAGGTTATCTCAGAGTTAAGTTTTCCAGGCATTATATATATATATATATATTTACACACACACACACACACACAATTGATATCCAGTAACATAATGTAAAACTCTGCAAAAGGAATAAAAACACTTCAATAAAATGTTCATAAAACTGGGGAAAAAAGGGGAAGGCTATCACCATACTTGCTATTTAGCACTTGTTCTGATTTTTGAGTCTTTACAAATAGCTAAATTTTGAAGACATTTTTATTGACCCTTTGGTGCTTGATATGTAACAGGAGTTCAAAAGTATTCTAGGCAACAATTCATCTATTAGGATTTAGGCTTACATCATTTTTGCCCTTAGTGCCTTGTGGTATCTTTAAAACTTTAACATGTATGCTTAAGTAATGAAGACTATTTAAAAAGATTTATCTATAGCAGCATTAATTTGTGATTGCTCACTTTGGTGTAAATTTGAAAACCCCTAAATGGCCAATGATGGTACATCAGTTACATAAAATCATATTCACAGTGCAAGGAAATTGTATTTAGTCATTACCAGGCATGTGACGGTAGAATATTTATTGTTATATACCATGTACAACCAAGTAAAAATTGGAGTCTCAAATAATAAATATAACAATTTCCTTCTGTTCTTATGTTTATGTGTACAATAATGCAAAGTAAAAATGGCTAGTTCAATATTAGCTGTGGTTAACAAAGGGAGACTGGATTTGAAGTATTTTTCCATTTTTTTCTCTGCTTATATTTTCCCCTTAAACATTCACAAACATCATCTGTATTTTATTTAAATAAATATCCTGAATTATTTCTTTCATTCTGCTTTATCAAAGGACTGATGAATTGATCATACATGTAGAAATGTGATTCACTGACTGTTTTTCATGGGCTGGCTATACAGTATGAGAAATTTCCTATTACTTTTAGTATTGCCCAGTCTGTCTTCCAATAACTCCCATGAAAGGGGGTTCCATTTTAAATGAGAAGTATTTGATTTATCTTGGAAAAAATTCAAATAGCTATTACTTTTTAACAGGTTCCTTTCCCTCTTTGCCAAGTATTCATTTGAGGGTTTTACTGTACCATATTTCTATATTTTGTCAGATCGGGAACAAAAAGGAATTATTCTTTTAAAAGTTCTTTGCCTTTAGTAGGTATTCATTTGAGAGTAGACTACCGAACTGAGATTTTTCTCCAATCAAGTTACACTGTAGGGAAAAAAAGAAAGAAAGAACAGAAGATTAAGTAAAAAAATAGAAAAGCTATTATCTTGAAAAATAGGTTCCTGGCTGAAGCATTATTGTTTTAATGTCCTTCACATACAAAGAAGTTATTTGAAGACTCAAAGTCGATTTTTGCCTTAGTTTCAGAAATTCTCAAATATCCCTCTATGGAAGAAAATGACAAACTATCACTGCAGATATCGGGTCAATGATAGACTCTGCCAGCTCTGACATAGATCAGCCAGATTCAAATCCCAGCTCTGGTACTACCAGCTTGTGCCACTTGGGCAAGTTAAATAATTCCTCTGTGCCTCCGACTCCTCATTTAAAATACAGACTACAAAGTAACTATCTTAGAGGATTCTTGTGAGGATGAGGTCAGATAACATATGGAAAGTGTGAGATAGTGTCTGGTCCACAATAAACATCTACTAAATATTAGCTATTGTTACTTCATTATTGCATTGTCAATATTAAATGACAGAAAACATTATTCTCATTGTTATCACTGGTATTATCAGTAAGTTAAAGGTTTTTAATTATTCTACCAAAATAAATATGGTATAAAGTGAAGATGGCCTAGATTCTTCTATTATCAAAAGCTAGTATCTGTAGCCAACTACTTAGCTGATGTGGGTAAGTTAGTTCTTTTCCATGACCAGCCAGCCCTGCGTTACTCTAACTTTGATCATAGCTAGTCGATTTGTGATAATGTTCAGGAGGAGAGAGAGACCAGGAACCAGACAAATGGATGATCATGAACTGAAAGTGCACCTCCAAATATTTATTAGGCATTTGCATAAACGGGGTGCCCATATCCATGGCAGATATGTTCCAAGACCTACTGTGGAAAGCTGAAAACTTTCTGAAAACTAAGTAATCATGAATACCCCAGTATGCACGACAGCAGTTCCTTTTTCAGTTTGAGGGGCAACAGAAAAACTAGCGCACATCTTGTCTTTATGCGTCATCACTGCACAAACTGAAGTTTCTTTCTTGCCATACAACCTGGCAATCTCTACATATGATTTTCTTTCTTTTTCAGTCGAGAATTTTTACTTTTTCAGGATTGGGAAGCACTTCAGGGCTTCTCGTAGGTTCAGCAGCAATACCAGCACCACTACTCACGTGCTGTGGAGCGGTTATTACAGTAAATAAGGGCTTTCTTAAACAAAGATCCTGCATTAATGCTGCAATCCCTGTGGTCGGC
>PVIY010044232.1:0-19834 GCA_004026745.1 Myrmecophaga tridactyla
TTACTAAATTTATTTTAACATTTGTTCCCCCTATTATTTATTTTTATTCCATATGTTTTACTTGTCTGTTGATAAGGTAGATAAAAGAAACATCAGAAGCAAGGTTTTCACAATCACACAGTCACATTGTGAAAGCTATATCGTTATACAATCATCTTCAAGAAACATGCCTACTGGAACACAGCTCTACATTTTCAGGCAGTTCCCTCCAGCTTCTCCATTACATCTTGACTAACAAGGTGATATCTATTTAATGCGTAAGAATAACCTCCAGAATAACCTCTGGACTCTGTTTGGAATCTCTCAGTCATTGACACTTCATTTTGTCTCATTTCACTCTTCCCCCTTTTGGTCGAGAAGGTTTTCTCAATCCCCATAAAAAGGCTTTTGGAAAAAATTTTTAATATGGAATGCTTCATGAATTTGCTTGTCATACTTGTGCAGTGGCCATGCTAACCTTTTTTGTCTCGTTCCGATTTTAGTATATGAACTATGGAAACAAGCCCTGACATTTTTTATTGTGGGCAAGTGATAGTGATTAACAGCTCAGTGAGGAGCAGATCTATTACTGAAATGCTTCTGGTAAAATGGAAAAAGAGTTTCTTCAGAAAGTTAGGTATAGAATAACCATAAGACCCAAGAACTGCACTCCTCTATATATATCCAAATGAATTGAAAACAGAGACTCAAATGGATACTTGTACATCAATGTTCATAGCAGCAGCATTCACAATAACCAAACTGGAAACAACCTCAACGTCCATCAATAAATGAATGGATAACAAGATGTGCCATAGCCATACAATAGAATATTATTCAGCCATAAAAAGGAATGAATTTGGATACATGCAACAACATGGATGGAACTTGAAGATATCATGTTGAATGAAATGTCCAACACAAAAGGACAAATAATGTATGATTCCACTTACATGAAATATCTAGAATGAGCAAATTCATAGAGACAGAAAGTAGATTAGAGGGTATCAGGGACTGGGCTGGGAAGGAATGGGGAATTATTACTTAATAGTTACAGAGTTTTTATTTGGGCCAATGAAAATTTTTGGAAATCGATGGTAGTAAAGTTCCCAATATTAAGAAAGTAATTAATACCACTGAACTGTCCACTTAATGATGGTTAAGCTGGCAAATTTAATGTTGTATACCTCTTAACACAATAAAATTTAAAGAAGAAAATAGAATAAGAGACTTGGGGGCTCACTGTGAATATATTGACTACCAACATGTGACCAATAGAGTGTATTTGGTGGCATCAAGGTTGGAGTCCACCTGAAGTGAGAGAAGCCAGAGCATTATCAATGGTGAGGGGATGGAGACAATAGTATTCTAGCAGGAAGAAAATAAGGATTTTGATGCAGGGTTTCCCTGTATCATCTCCCCTCACTGAGCTTCAATACCATCCCTCCAAGATCTCTAAGGTGTTTTCCAAATCTAACTTTCTGAGACCAGGGCAGATTCATCCTGACTTTATATAAACAACTTGCTCCACTCTGGCTTCCTGGACTTCCAAGTCCACTTTGCTTTCTTACTGGGCTTCCCCTTTCTTTCTCATCCCTTGGATTTTGGGCTCATCTGTGGATTATACCACACTCTGCCTTTGGTCTCTATGTTTCTTCTCACTTCTTGTCTCTGGCTCAGAGCACTTTCGGTGTGGGCTGGCTGTCCCACCTGCCAAGAGAAGTAGGCAGAAAAGAAAAGGGTGGAGTGTGGGGAAATCAAGTATGTGCCACATGTTCCTTGTTAGACTACCTGAAAATATTTATGTGGCATTATTTGGAACTTCTCCTTGGGAACTGACTTCACCAAGTACTGACTCTAGTTTGGTAAATAAGATAAGGCATGCTGTAAGGCAACAACGTGGGACTGTGAGCTTTTTGGAAGCCAGTATTAGTAACCCCATCCACATGGATATGGGTCACTTGTTACAATCTTGTCACATTCTGCTTCTCTCTTAATCCTCAGTGTTCTGCTCTTGCTCAGCCTTGGCCACACTGGCCCCCTTGCAGCTCATTGAACATACCCAGCAAGTTCTCAGCCTAGGGCCCTCAGCTGCTCTTCTCCCTGGATTTACACCAGAGACCTGCCTGCTCACCACCTCACTCCATTCACACCCTCAAAGGGCCTTTCTAACTATTCTGTCTAAACAAGCCAAATGGGAAGAATAACTCTACCATACACTGCTGATGAGAGGACAAATGGTGTGCTCTCCTGGCAATTAGAATACCCTTGTGATTGGTGAAATGAGTGATAGTCAAGATATTGTATTGGCAGATTGTGCAACAGGACTGAATGTAAAAACTGAGAAATGGACAACACAATACTACCTAATGGCAATACAATTATGTTAAAACACTGAATGAAGCTGAATGTGAGAATGATAGAGGGAGGAGGGCTGGGGGCACAAATGAAATCAGAAAGAAAGACGATAAAGACTGAGATGGTATAATCTAGAAATGCCTAGAGTGTATAATGTTGGTGACTAAATGTATAAATTTTAAAAATGTTTTTGCATGAGGAAGAACAAAGGAATGTCATTACTGCAGGGTGCTGAAAATAGATGGTAATTAACATTTTAAAATTTAAACTTATGTGTGAGACTAAAGCAAAAAATGCTTATTTGGTACAAAATTTTTATTTTGACTAGTGCATTTCCTAATATAACTTATGTAGACAGCTTAACTGAACACTGTAAGTACATGGAACCTTGAGTAGGACATGAGATTTTGTGGGTTTGTCCAGAGTGATGCCCTGATAAATCCCAAAGTGATTTGAACAGTGAATACATAAGTATTTGCAAAGTCCCCTTCAGGGAATGGTGAAAAAAGGGGAAAATTCAACTTCCCCAAGTTGAATCCTTGATATTATCACAAGCAGTGCAGACAACCAAAGCTATAGAGTGAGCCCCCAGTCTTGGGGTTCGTTCATATGAAACTTAACCCCACAAAGGATAGGTGAAGCCTGCTTAAAATTAGGCCTAAGAGTCACCCCCAAGAGAGCCTCTTTTGTTGCTTAGATGTGGCCTCTCTCTCCAACCAACACAAACTCACCACCCTCCTCCTGTCTATGTGGGACATGACTCCCAAGGGTGTGGACCTTCCTGGCAACGTGGGACAGAAATCCTAGAATGAGCTGAGACTGAGCATCAAGGGATTGAGAAGACCTCTAGAATGAGCTGAGACTCAGCATTGAGGGATTGAGAAAACCTTCTCGACCAAAAGGGGGAAGAGTGAAATGAGACAAAGTGTCAATGGCTGAGAGATTCCAACCAGAGTCAAGAGGTTATCCTGGAGGTTATTCTTACACATTAATAGAGATCACCTTGTTAGTCAAGATGTAATTGAGAGGCTGGAGGGAACTGCCTGAAAATGTAGAGCTGTGTTCCAGTAGCCATGTTTCTTGATGATGATTGAATAATGATATAGCTTTCACAATGTGACTGTGTGATTGTGAAAACCTTGTGTCTGATACTCCTTTTATCCACTCTATCAACAGATGAATAAAACATACAGAATAAAAATAAATAATAGGGGGAACAAATGTTAGAATAAATTTAGTTTCAAATGCTAGTGATCAATGAAAGGGAGGGGTAAGGGGTATGGTATGTATAATTTTTTTTCTGTTTTCATTTTATTTCTTTTTCTGAATAGATGCAAATGTTCCAAGAAATGATCATGATGATGGCTATGCAACTATGTGATGATATTGTGAATTACTGATTATATATGTAGAACGGAATGATCAAAATAGGAATGTTTGCGTTTGTTCGGTTTTTTTTTTTTTGGTATTTAAAAAAATAAAATAAAATAATTATTTAAGAGAAAAAGATATTGTATTGGCTTGAAAGACCAGAATGGGTACTGTGTGCAGCAAGCAGCATTTAAGGAAGCAAGGGAACAGACCTTTCCACGTGTTGCTTGGAAAACTGTAGTCCAGACTCTATACATTGGTGGCTTTATCAGGGTCACAATGATTAGTATCTTTTTTTTTAATTGAGAAATCTTCACACACATATAGTCCATACAAAATCGATGGCTCACAATATCTTCACATATATTGTTGTATATTAATCACCATGATCACTTTTTAGAACATTTGCATCACTCCAGAACAAGAAAAAAAAGAAAAAAAGGAAAAAAAATACACCTCATAATACCATACCTTTTACCCCTTCCTCACACTGACCTCTAACATTTCAATGTACCCAATTTTTTACTCTTTATCTCCCCCTATGATTTATTTATTCATTATCTTTATTATTATTTTTAACTCATCTGTCTATACCCTGGATAAAATGAGCATCAGATACAAGGTTTTCACAATCATACAGTCGCATTTTAAAAGCTATATAGTTATACAATCATCTTCAAGAATCAAGGCTACTGGAACAGAGTTCAGCAGTTTCAGGTACTTCCCTTCAGCCACTCCAATACACCATAAACTAGAAAAGGATATCTGTATAATGCATAAGAATAACTTTCAGGTTATCTTCTCAACTCTGTCTGAAATATCTTAGCCACTAACACTTTATTTTGTCTCATTTCTCTTTTCCCCCTTTTGGTCAAGAAGGCTTTTTCAATCACATGATTCTTGCTTATCCCAGGAGTCCTGTTCCATGTTGCCAGGAAGATTTACACCCCTGGGAGTCATGTCCCATGTAGAGCAGAGGGGAATGAATTCACCTGCTGAGTTGGCTTAGAGAGAAAGGCCACATCTGAGCAACAAGAGAGGTTCTCTGGGGTGACTCTCAGGCATAATTATAAATAGGCTTAGCTTCTCCTTTACAGGAATAAATTTCATAGTGGCAACCCCCAAGATCCAGGGCTCAGCCTATTGAATTGTTGGTCCCCAAATGCTTACGAGAATATCAGGAATTCCCCAGATGTGGAAGTTGAATATTTCCTCCTTTCTCCCAATTCCCTCAAGAGGACTTTGCAAATACTTTTTTATTCTCTGCCCAAATTACTCTGGGATATATTGGGGCATCACACTAACCTATACAGTCCAACAAGATCTCATGCCCTGTTCAAGATTCCATGTAATTATGGTGTTCAAATAAACTGACCATACAAGTTAAATTAGATAATGCATTACCCCAAATATAAATTTTGTACCAAATAAATATCCCTTCATTTGGTCTCATGAGAAATTGAAGTTTGAAAAGATGGACCAGTTCATTCTTTACCCTCTATTCTGATTTCATTTAGTGCTATCCAAATCAGTTTCATTCATATCTCTAGTCTAAGTCTGATCACTTACAAAGGTTACTCCTGATGGCCTCTTGGCAGGGTCAGTTTCATGGGTGTGTGACTTATGCAGTTGCTCGGAGCCCCACACTCAGAGGGGCCCCACACTTTGAATACTCTGCAGTCTCTGTCTTGAGATCCTTAATAATTTTGTCTTTGGATTGGTCTTTTGTAACTGAAGTCCGATGGGACAATGGAGCATGCACTGGGGCTTGAAATCTCAGCTCACATGCATTCCCACCTCTCTCTACCTCCTTGCTCTCTCAGAATGGGTTCTCAGCCTCCCCTCCTTGCCTTGCTCCCATGTCTGCTGCCACCCTCCATCCTGGCAGGGACCTGGGTGCAGGTGTGGGAAAGTCTGGGTTAGGTACACACCCTAAAGTAGCATCTTGAGGTGGAACAAGCTAGTGACCTTCCCATGCTGGGCTGGTAGTCCCACAGTGTTGGGTGACTTAGTAGGGGCCCCTCTCCTATGCCCAATCCATGCTTGAAGAATGAAAGTAGCCTTCTACTGAGAGCAGAGGGCAATGCCCTTCCTCAGGGATGCCCTCTCATCCTGACCTCCTGGACTCTGGACTGTCTTAGCGGTTGGACCTTTGGGGCCTGGTGTTCAGACTTCTGCCATCTGTTTGTCTTATCTTGCTTAGTTAGACTTCTGCTTCCGGGCCTCTTAGTCAGACCAATCTCATTGCTCCCCAGCCTCTGGCATAAGCCAAGAAAACCCAATAGCCACCAACACAGCCCTAAAAGAAATCAGTGGTCAGATCAATTGTTCTGTTTCTGCCACCCCAGCCTGCATCCTTTATTCTTCACCCTTGGCTCCCTGCTCTCTGTCCTTAGAGGTTGACCACTATGGACACCATTGCCTGGCTCCCTTCCTCCTGGCATCTGGTTATGTGGTTACGTGTGACCCAGTGGAAGGCTCAAGCAGGAGATTGGAGAGCGGGCAGAGTAAGGAGCCTGTGCATTGCTTTCTGGCTCTATCCCTACTATGGGAGAGGTGCTGGCAGTGGTTGTGTCCTCCCAGCAACAGCTCCTGTGTGGAGATGTAGGGCTGCCAGATAAAACACAAGACGCCCAGTTAAACTGGAATTTCAGATCAACAATATTCAGAACATACTTGTACTAAAAATATTATTCACGGTTTCCTGGAAATTCAAATTTAACTGGGCACCCTGTAGTGTATCTGGCAACCCTACTTTTTAGGCATAGAGTGATGGTGACGTCCCACTGTTGCTAGCTCCTTGGTGCTTCAACATCTGCTTACCGCATCCCTTAGCCTGCCCACACCTCTGTAAATAGTCCCTTCATGAAGGTTCTTCTTGCCGGGACCCTGGCCAACACAGCAACAGAGCCCCAGAAACGGAGCAGCTAAGCATTACATCACCACAGAAAGCCGGACATTTCCTTCAGGACTATAGCAATGGCACAGTTGAGAGACTCGATGTTCTTTCTATTCCACTCTTATGACAGAAGGAAACATTTGTCTAGTGCTATGTGTGCCTTTCTGGTTCATGGGATTGTTTGCACAGACAGGAGATTATTTAATATGACTGATGGTTTTGCTAAAGATGTAAATAATTGAAACTACCTTAAATTACTTGAAAGATAAAATGTGTTTTACACTCCCATACAACCTGATCTTGTACTGGCTGTTCATAAAAACTAAATATTAATATTATCTGAGAGTTAAACATTTCAGAGGAAGTAGGAAGGGAAGTATCTAGTGGAAAGATGGAGAGTTGAGAACTGAAGTGTAAATGTCACCACTGTGAAACATTTATTGAGCAGTCATTAATTATTCATTCTGAATAATTAATTATGAATCTTTTTAACACAGGTCAATCGAGTGCAGGTACTGTTAGGCTTGGGGAGACAGGTCTAGGGCAGGATTTCTCAACCTGGACACTGTTGGCATTTGGGCTGATAACTTTTTGCTGTGGGGTCTTGGCTGTGCACTGTTTGATACCATCCTTGACCTTGACCTTGACCTTGACCTACTAGATGCCAGGAGCACCTATCATGTTATGACATCCAGAAATGCCTCTGGACATGGCCAAATGTCCCCTGTGAGGCAAAATCAACCCCAGCTGATAACCTTTAATCCAGTGGGAAAGACAGATGAATGAATTAATGCATTATAATCCAGTGGGCTAAGGGTCTAAGATCATAGAAACCAAGCTAGAAGGAAGTCAGAGCAGGGGACTACAGTCTGCTGGAGGCCTGAGGAGGCACCATTGCAGCTGGGTCTTGAAGGATGACTCACAGCAGGTTGTCAGTCAAACAGCAGGTGGAATGGCCCCCTTCACTGTGAAATATTTGGATCCCTCCATCTAAGAAACACAGACTCTTGGAACAAGCTGAGAGATGTCATCATAACCGTGTGTCACCAGCACTTGGTTACTTCTCTGGGTGGGCCTGAGAGTTTGCCTCCATCCTGCTGCCTTCTTCTCCACCAAGAGTAACCAAGTTGGAAAGGTTTTTTGTTTTTGTTTCTAATTCCTTAAAATGCAGGAGGAAGTACAGACCCATGTGCCCAGGCCTAACATAGGTGTGGTCTTAAGTGATCTAGGCAGAGCTGAGAGTAGGAATTGCTGTGTTGAAATGGGTCACTTGGTTGAACGTTATTATTAAATGCTATCATTTCCTGGGTATTTTGAACTCCCCTGATTACCAGCTGTGAGAACTTCAGCAAGCTCTTAACCTCTCTATGTAACAGAGAAATTAAGAATTAACAAATAATTATGATTACTGAATCATTATATAGATGTATTGTTCCTTCTATATTGTAGAATAGCCAAAAGTTAATACCTAAAATTACTGAAACTCAACTAGTTTCAACCCTGTTTATAATTTTGAAGTGATTATTCTAGTCAAGTCTCAGCCCTGTTTATATTTGATATTGCAATGGTAACAACTCCATCTCCCCTTGCTTGAATCCATAAAACCCCTGAAATCCTTAGACCCTGGGAGACAGATTTTTGGACCAATGAGCTATCTGATTTCCTGCTTTGTGCATAGCAATAAGCTCTCTCTCTGAAACCCCAGTGACATGGATGGGCTGTTCTGCACATTGAGTAGAGAACCCAGCATTTGTTTGGTATAGTGTATGCCTTAGTTTGCTCCTCTTAAAATGCTGACAGTGGTGCTGCCTATTTCATAGGGTTGTTATGGGATGGCGTGGGCTAGTACAGGCAAACTGCTGAGGGCAGTGCTGGAATATGCCAAGCGCTCAATGAATGGCAGTGCGCCATTGCTGTGAGTGGGGGCAGGAGCCTTCTAACTGATTGCCCTGCATTTACTCTTGTCTCTCCCAGTTTTCTTTTTCCATTGTATTCGAGAGTGAATTTCTGGAAGTGCAAATCTGATCATGTAGACCTTCAAACGCTGCCTTCTAAAATTTCAATGGCTCCTCTGTACTGTCAGAATTGAGTCTGAAAGGCCCCTCTTGCTCTATGCTGTGGGAGGAGGGCACCACAATCATTTCCTGGTTGCTCTTTGGACTGCAGACACCTTGGCTTCCTTCACTCCTCAGACAGTGCATTCCTTCCTGCCTCAGGCTTTTGTACCAGCGATTGCCTTTGCTATAACAGCTCTTGACTCCTTTCCTCTCCCTGAGTATACTTCACCCTAACTCAGATTTCAAGTTTCAGCTGAAACTTCTTTTCAGGGAAGCCTTCCTGACCCTTCCAAGGAGACCAGGTCTAAGATCCCTTATAGCCCTTGGTGCTTTCTCACACTTATCCCACCACCCTCCCCCTCCCCCACAAGTACAACTAGACTTAACTCCAGGATCCATATATTTTTAGCCTATCACTGAAGCTCCAGCTTTTAGTGCAGTGCCTGGCACAGAATATGTGTTCAATAAATATTTGTTGAATGAAAGCATAAATATAGAAAGAAAATCAGCCCATCTCAGTCAGTTAAAGCCCATGCATAGCGAGCAAAATAAACAACCAGGCCATACTGTTTACATGTCTGTGGGGGCCACAGCGGAGGTTCCAAAGACTTTGGCATGACATGCATTCATGGAGAAGGATAAGTACTGGTCTTTGGACATAGCTTTGGTTGTGTAACTAATGAACTGGGGACAGCGTAAACATTGTTTAACCTGTTTGGGCTCCAGATGCCTCATCTGGAAAAAGAAGTGGCTTGGAAGTAGGGTTTCCGGATAAAATATAGGCTGCCCAGTTGAATTAGAATTTCAGATAGGCAATATACATATATATTTAGTATCAGTATTTCTTAATACTTGCATGGGATATACTTATTTTTTAAAAAATCATTCCTTTTCTGAAATTCAAATCTAACTGGGAGTCTTGTATTTTTATTTGCTGAATTTGCAACCCTACCTGGGAGTGGTTGCCTCTAGGAAGGGGTGGGAAGAATGGTGGTGTATGGAAAGCCAAGGAGTACAGTTTTTGTTACTATAAGCTTTGAAGAAATAATTGACTTTTAAACAATATGCATATATAACTTTGATTTAAGAAAGAAGAAACTGAAAAAACTACATATGGTTAAATGAGGGAACGAAGGGTTGAATGAGATCTAAGGTCCCTACCAGTGATGGAGGCCATACTGAGCATGTGGCATTCCCCGTCCCTCTTCTCCCTTCTTTTCCCCTTTCCCTCCTCTCACTCCCCTCCTCCCTCTTCACCATTCCCCTGAACTCTGCCCTCTTCTCCCAACACTCACTGAGTCTTGAGGTGCAGTTGGAAATATTTGTGTCCCTTTGGGATTCTACGCCTTTAGGGGTAGGGCTCACACTTCTCATCACTGTGTCTCCGTCAGGTCTGTGGAATCATATTGGATTCAGAATGAACGAATTATATAGTGGTCACTAAAACCAGATCACCCTCCACCAACCTACTCCCCTGAGGAACTGGGGAAGAGTAGGGGAAAGGAAGGCATGTTAGAGGATCTGGTAAAACAGGGTCTCTGTTTTTTCCACCAGACTCCCCAGGTCTCCCCTCACTCTCATTTCCCCAGGTCAGGCCTGGGGAGTTCTGGAGCCCTAGGGGGACACTCATTCAAGTTACCACCCTGGTGGCCTTGTTTTACCTACAGTCAGAGCGGAATGGAGCCAAGCCGGTGGCCAGGGGCTTTCCCAGTCCACTGGGGGCACCAAAGGCAGAGGGAGCCTCATCCCAGGCCATCATGCAGTCACCAGAACCCTTTCCCAACCTTTGTCTTCCTCCTGGAGTTGAGGAACCACTTTAACAGCACTGGAAAACCAGAGAAAGGTCTGCAAACCTGAGTTAGGCTGATGCATCGTGGATAGGAAGGCTTTGAACGCCAACCTTTGATTTAATTTCAGGGAGGTAATGTCAACACTTCCTGGCAATCTTTAGTTCCTAAATTTTGTAGCTGTTCAGTTTCATGCTTTATTTTAAATGGGTTTCATGATGGAAAAGGAGGACGGCAGTGCAGCTAACCTATTTAAGGCTTACATTATACCAAGGTTTTTTGACAACTAAAAAATAACTTGTCTTGCGTGGGATAGTCCCTTTTTCCCACATCAAATGAGACATATGCCCCAACTCCACATGTTGTAGAGTTGGCTCTTTAATATTTTTTGACATAAACTTGTTGTCTGGCTCAAGGCTTCTGTGTGACAAAACAATAGAGTAATTTAAACTGGAGGTTTAAATTATAAAAAAGTAATAAATAATAACTTGTCCTACATTATGAAGGAGAAATCAAAGCTCTTCTTTCCTTTCATCCATCTGCCCCCTCCAAGCTAATGCTCCCAGCTCTTGCCAACCGTCAGCCTGCCCACATATACTGAAAGAGTCAGTCCTTGCCCACACATACTGGCTTAATGTCGTTAAGGTAAAGCTCTAGATCAATGCCTTCAGGAAAGCCACCCTGCTGTTCCCCCTTCCTCCTGATGGCTGGGCTGGGAGCCTCCTTTGCCTTGTTAAGTTCTTAACATTTTGCATGAAATGGCAGGGTTGTTTGTCTCACCCACAGACTGCTCCCTGTTGAGGGAGGAACAGCCTTTCTTTGTTGTTGTTATCATTTTCTAATTTTTTTTTTTATTAGAGCAGTTGTAGGTTTATAGGAAAATCAGGCAGAAAGTACAGAGTTGTCATATCCCTCCTCCCCATACACAGTTTTCCCTATTATCAATACTTTGCATTAGCGTGGCACCTTTCTTAAAAATTATGAAACATTATTATAAGCATATTAACTATAGTCCATAATTTACATTAGGATTCACTCTGTGTGGTAGAGTTCTATGTGGTGATTTTTTTTTTTTAACTTTATTCTGGTAACATATGCAACCTCAATTGTCCCATTTTATCCACTTTCAACTTGGCTTCTGTGTCTTTTTCCTTTCAGTGTTCTAGCTGCCTCGCACCTACTAGGAGCTCAATAATGTTTGATGAATGAATGAATGAATGAATGAATGCTGGTATATTAAGGGCAAAGCTGATTAAGAGGGGCAAGGAGACCCTGTCCTCTACCTCCTCCAAGCTCTTTCACTCTTTTATTAGAATTATAGAGTGTTAGCTTGGGAAGGGCCTTGTGCTGTTTGAAATTATTTATGTACCCTAGAAAAGCCATGCTTTAATCTTAATCCCATTTTATAAAGACTTCTTCTAATCCCTATTCAGCACTGTATGTTGGAAACTTTAATTAGCTTATCTTCATGGAGATGTGACTCAATCAGTGTGGGTATTACACCTGATTAGGTGGAAACATATCTCCACCCATTCCAGGTGGGTCTTGATTGGTTTTACCTGAATCCTTTAAAAGAAGAAGCTCTTTGGAAAAAAAGCTAGAGAATGACAAGAGAAAAAGCCAAGAGATTCTGAGAGAGAGAACAACAGAGCCACAAGAAAGCTACCACAGAGAATGCCTCAGAATCATGAAGCAGAGTCCACCGGTCAGCAAGTTTTGGTGATGAAGAAGGAAAACGCCTGCTGGGGAGCTAGAGAAGAAGCTAATAGATGACGCCGTGTTTGCTATGTGCCCTTCCAGCTGAGAGACAAACCCTGACTGTGTGCACCATGCGCCTTTCCACTTGAGAGAGAAACCCTGAATTTCATTGGCCTTCTTAAATCAAGGTATCTTACCTGGATGCCTTAGCTTGGACATTTCTATAGACTTGTTTTAATTGGGACATTTTCTCAGCCTTAGAACTGTAAGCTAGCAACTTATTAAATTCCCCTTTTTAAAAGCCATTCTGTTTCTGGTTTATTGCATTCCAGTAGCTAGGACACTAGAATAGAACAGGTCTTTAGCCCACTTGTCCAACACGTCCACTTTACAACTGGGTAAACTGAGGTCCTAAGAGGGTAAGTGGCTTAAAAGAATAAGACTTAAAATGAAAACCATCAACAAGATAGTATGCTAAATGATAATAAAATAAAATGATTTAATATATGTAGTAGGCTGAATGGTGGGCCCCCAAAGTTATCCAGGCCCTAATTCCTGGAACCTGTGAATATTACCTTATGTGTTAAAATATTCACAGATGTGATTAACTTAAGAGTTTTTACATGAAGAGATTATCATGGATCATGAATGGATTCAAAATGCATTTACAAGTCTCCTTAGGAGAGAGGGAGAGGAAGATGTGAAGATGTAGGCAGAGTAGAGTGATGGAGCCACAAGCCAAGGAAGCCGGCTGCCATCAGAAGCAGGAATAGGCAAGGAAGGATTCTCCCTTAGCGCTTCCGGAGACAGCCTGACCATCTCAGACTTCTGGCCTACAGAACTGTGAGAGAAGAAACTTCTGTTGCTTTTAAGCCACCCACTTTGCGATAACTTGTATCGTGGCCACAGAAAACTAATATAAGGGATATAAATAAAAAATAAATTAAAATCCCATTTAAAACACTGAATCCAAGCGGCATAGAGTATAGGTGCAAACGCTTCCTTAACCCCTAAACCTTGGCGATCCATTCTGAGCTAGTACAGGACAGATGGTGACCCCGGCCAGAAGCTGGGCCCTGAGAGGTGGTACATGCTTCAGAACTCAATCAGTCCCTTCCACTCTGGCCATGGGGAAACAAGCAAAACTGGAGGGAGCCTCTGCTCTTCTCACTTCACAAGCCTTAGCCCCAACCCCACTTCTCAGTGCAAATGTCACACTCAGATCTTCAAGAGTTAGAACTTTCTTTAATGTTCTATACATTTACTTTCTAGCTCTAAAGGAGTAAAAACACAATCTTAGCCAATTGAGTGCTGCCCTGTTTGCCCCTGGGGCTGTACTTGCTTGAGGAAGGTTTAAAAGTGTCAAGATGAGAGTGAAAGTAAGGCCTGTAGTCTGCCTGTCTGTCCATCGCCCTGCCTGGACTTCAGCCATCAGCACCTCGGCTCTCATGGTCCCTCCAGTCCCTCTGTTCCTGTGGTATATAGGCTTTCACTGCCGCTCCTGTGCCTGCCTGGGACCAGAGAATCTATGGGCTTCCCTGCAGGCCCTTCCACCCCGCAGCTCTCTCTTTCCTGGGTTCCGCCCCTCCTGAAGGCACTGCTTGTTGGCGCCATGCAATGAATAATCAATGGATCCCCCAAATTTATCTAAGGTTTTGCAGCTTCCCCAGTGTGTCTGGGAGCAGGATCCAGCCCTTCTCACTGGGACTGGCCAAACTCCTGTGGCTTGTCCTCTCCTTTTAGAAAACAAGCACAGAAGCCGGAGGCTGTTTGGTTGGAGGTGGAGACGGGGGAGGAACACCATCGCAGCTATTCTTTTACAAACAAACTGGGTCACTATTCCCCTCTGTGACTAGAAATTCTAGCCCTCTGGAAACATCCTTCCTAAAAGGTCAGTTCAATATTCTGAGGGTCAACCACGTGCCCAGCCCTGGGTTAGGTTGGGCAGCTGAAGCAGAGCCAAGTTTTTTGTTTGTTTGTTTGTTTTTAACTTTCCAATCCACTGTGCAAAACATATTAGAAGAAAAATGAAATAAAAAAATGCACAAAGATACAAAATAGTAGCCCTGATTTTTTATTATAAAGTTCAACAGATATGAAATTACTCTGGCAAATGCCATAAGATATATAAAAAAAAATATTGCTCACTTTCAGTTTCTGTATAGACTGGTAATGGTAGGGGGCACTTAGGCCTCACTGAGTAGCAACGGTAGGGGATGGGGGTCTTCTGGGTAATTTTTTTAAATAAAAAACACGGATCTCTTTCTGTTTGGGCTTATCTTCTAGGGGGCTGCAGAAGAACCCCAGGGCTGGAGAACTGGATGCCTCTACTACTGGCAGGAAAGCAAGCCTGAAGCAGGGAGTGAGGAGGTAGCATGGGAGTATTTCTGGGAAGGAGAGGCTGGGAGTTGAACTTTGAATGATGGGAGAAACTTGACAAGCAAAAGAGGGGCCCTCCCTGGAGAGGGTGATGCAGGAAGGAGCCTGCCCTGTTAAAATGAGGCTCAGGGACAGTAGCACAGTGCTGTAACTCTTGGCCCCTGATCTCACACCTCCCCTGCCAGGCCCGGATGAGTTCCTTTGCATTAGAGGAAGGGTGAGGCAGTCCCAGGAGGAGCATCGTTTTCTCTCCCATGACTAAAAGAATTATTGATTCTTCATTGTAACCCGAACACAATGAATACATTCTAAGTAAATTAATTTTGGCAATTCCCAATCCACTTGGAAACCAGCCATCCTTCTGTTGTTTATTTTATGTAGCAATTTTAGTAATGTTATAATGCTGAAAATGAATTTATGGGGGATGTCTTTCCTGAATTATGGTCTGAGTTAATGAGATGAGACCACCTTCTCTCCGAATGGGAGCCAGAGCAGAGCAAAGGCTGTTTTCCTGGGTGCAGGGTCAATAAGGGGAGGGGGCAGGAGGAGCCAAGTCCTCTGCCCCGAACCCTCACAGAGCCAGGGCCAGGAGGCAGCAAGCTGGGTGCGCGGGGATGTGCCTCGCCCCACCTCTGGGGGGTGCTGGTGTCCCTTGCCCCCAGCAAGCAGTAAATGCTTGGCCATCTCTCCAAGGAAGCCTATGGGAAAGGACAGGCCTGGGAGTTGGGGAGTTGGGAGGGGAAAGGGGCTCTCTGACTGTGGAGGGTTTTCCTGCCCTCCTGCTGACTGCAGCCAGTCCCTTCTTCCTCCTCGGCTCAAGGAACCACGTGAAGCAGGAGGAATTGAGCAGAAGCAGACAAAGAAGGCAACAGGCAAGAGGAGACGCGGCCTGAGGCCGGATCTGGGCCTGTTTCCTCATCCTTTACTTGGTACAAATGATCTGTCTGGACTCTGCACATTCTGTGAAGAGAACAGACTTAACGAACACAGCTAGGGCTGTAAGTCTGGGGGAGGCCGCTCTTAAACACCAAATCCCACACTGAGGCTGCATTAAAGAATAGGGAGATGTCATCTCACACAGCCGTGAGCCCCGACATATGGTAGGCCGCCTGCTGCTGGAATCACCGGCTCAGGGCTTTCTCTCTGTGGTCCCCTGTGTGCCAGTTTCGCCCTCAGCCTGCCCCCCCCTCCTGTGCTCATAAGCTGTCTGCAACACTCAGAGATAAAAGAGTCCAGAGGTACTTTCCACTCAGGAGCGGGGAAAACCTTTCCCAGAAGCCCCTTGGGCAGGTCCTCCATTACTTTAACCTACACAGGGGGCACGTGCCTGCCTTTAACCAATCACAAGCGAGGAGAACGGAGCACCTGACTGCGTAAGCCAATCAGAATGCAGCCCGGGCTAGGGCTGGGGTCACCTCGCCTCCGGTCTCTGGCGGAGGGGAGGTCTGTGAGCAAGGAAGCGGGGGAAGGAGACCGGTGAGCCCTCTGTCCACACCCGTAGGGAGGCTGGAGGAGACATAAGTTTTGGGTTTTGATTGGGGGGGGAGGGCCTACAGAAGCAAGACAAACAGCATTCAACCCATCTTCCTGAACCTGAAGCCTCAGTAAAAATAAAACAATATGAATTTGCCCCACAAACATAGGAGATGCCTAGAGTTTTCAAACTGGCTTGTCAGAATTTTGAGTCAAGACTCTTCCTCCAAACCTGACGGGATGCTGACCCGGGCTCTCCGAGGGGAAATTCCCTTGGCTACTGCCAGGCATTCTGCTGCAGCGGCTTTGCCCAGAAATGTCTTCCTTGTTTTATTTCCTGACCTGGAATTAAGGTGAGGAAATAAAGCAAGGTATGGCAGGGCGGTGGCACCGTTCCTGCCCATCTTTTCCGCATCTTCAGTGGAGGATATTTATACAACCTTCTGGGAACTCAACTTAGCCTTTCTCCCTTATAAATCCGATTCTGACTCCTCGCTACTTTATTATGCCCCAGGGGATGGCCTAGAGTTGGGAGTGGGTGCTGTATGCAGTCACAGAGCCCCCTGCTGGCTGCACGCGGAACTGCAGCGTGCCCAGCTCGGTCCCAGCCGCGGTGGGGGTCTGCTTGGTCAGAAAAGGGGACTGTTTGGTCGCTGCCCTCGGATAGTTTGGGAAACACTTGAACAACTAGAAGAAGATCTGAGACAGCGTGTATCAGTTACAGTATTCATGAGATGCTTCCTGTGTGCTGGCACAGCAGACTGGTATAAAAACAGCACAGGACCCTCCCCCTTCTCCTTAGAAATTTACAACATCAATAAATGCTAAATTGTATGGTACAGTCCACCTGGGAGAGACAGAAATCTACAGTCATCCCTGGAGGAGCTGCCTGAGCCAGGGGCTGTGACAGCATAGTGAACCGTCGTGGAGGTGGTGACCTGTGGGGGAAGTCACCTCTCTCCCCCCAGCCTGAGTTAGGATGAAAACATCCCTTTGGGACTGAACTCAGGCTTTCAAGTCCATCGAGAATTGAATGGGTTGGAAGATAAAAGGTCTAGTTATGGACATGCTGAATGTGAAGGGACCATGACTGGAGATTGCTGTGGGACCCCTGGGTCTAAGGCTGGAGGCGTTAGGACAGATCTGGACTGAAGGGAGAAATCTTCATCAACAAAGCAACTAAAGGATGGGAGTGAGTGAGATCAACAGAGGAGAATGGAGAGAGTAGAAGGAGAGGGGCTGGAGAGGTGGCTTTCAACAGAGCCAAATGCTGCTAATACACTGAGGACTAATATGTGTGCAATTGAGAGATAAGCTAACTTGGTGAACGTGGAGGGAGTTGTTTCAATAGAGTGGCACAGTTCAGGCGTTGAGGAATAATAGGGAGGGATGGCAAGAGGGAAGGCGACCCTGCCAAAGCAGCTGCCTTCAAAACTGCTGACTGGAGACCTTAACTCCATCCCCTGGCTTGTCCCTGCCAGTGATTGAGTGCAGCAGGGTCACTGATGTCCTGAAGGTAAACATCCCTTAATTCAGGCTATCAAGTCCACCCAGAATCGAATGTGTTGGAAGATCTGCTGATGGCCTACTGTGACTCCAGGACTCTTGGATAACAAGGTGATATCTACTTAATGCATAAGAATAACCTCCAGGATAACCTCTCCACTCTGTTTGGAATCTCTCAGCCATTGACACTTTGTCTTATTTCACTCTTCCCCCTTTTGGTCGAGAAGATTTTCTCAATCTCTTGATGCTGGGTCTCAGCTCATTCTAGGGTTTTTCTCAATCACTTGATGCTGAATCTCAGCTTATTCTGGGATTTCTGTCCCATGCTGCCAGAAAGATCCACACCCCTGGTAGTCATGTCCCACGTAGACAGGGATAGGGTGGTGAGTCTGCTTGCTGTGTTGGCTGGAGAGAAAGGCCACATCTGAGCAACAAAAGAGGTTCTCTTGGGGCTGACTCTTAGGCTTAATTTTAAGTAGGTTTGACCTATCCCCTGTGGGGTTAAGTTTCATATGAACAACCCCCAAGACTGGGGACTCAGCCTATAGCTTTTGTTGTCCACACTGCTTGTGAGAATATTAAGAATTCAACTTGGGGAAGTTGAGTTTTCCCCCGTTCTCACCATTCCCCGAAGGGGACTTTGCAAATACTTTTCCACTCACTGAACAAATCACTCTGGGATTCATCAGGGCATCACCTGGACAAACCAACAAAATCTCATGTCCTATACAAAGTTCCATGTACTTAAGGTGTTCAATCAACTATCTACGTAAGTTATGTTAGGAGATGCACTAGTCAAAGTATACATTTGTACCAAATAAACATTTTTTGCTTTAGTCTCACACATTAGTTGAAATTTTTAAATATTAATTACCATCTATTTTCAGCACACTGCAGTAATGACATTCTTTTGTTCTTCGTCACGCAAAAACATTTTTTAAATTTGTACATTTAGTCACTATCATTATACACTCCAGGCATTACTAGATTACACCATCTCAATCTTTAACATCTATCTTTCTTTGTGATTTCATTTATGCCCCAGCCCTCCTCCCTCTATCATTCTCATATGCAGCTTCATTCAGTATTTTAACATAATTGTATTGCAGTTAGGTAATATTGTACTGTCCATTTCTGAATTTTTATATTCAGCCCTGTTGCACAATCTGTATCCCTTCAGCTCCAATTACCCAATATCTTACCCTATTTCTATCTCCTGATGGTCTCTGTTACCAAGGAAATATTCCAATTTTATTCAGTAATGTCAGTTCATATCAGTGAGACCATACAGTATTTGTCCGTTTGTTTTTGGCAAATCTCACTCAGCATAATGTCCTTAAGGTCCATCCATGTTGTTACATACTTCATAACTTTATTCTGTCTTATGGCTGCATAATATTCCATCATATGTATATACCACGGTTTGTTTAGCCAACTGTCTGTTGATGGACATTTTGGCTGCTTCCATCTCTTGGTAATTGTTAATAATGCTGCTATAAACATTGGTGTGTAAATGTCCATTTGCGTCCTTGGCCTCGTGTCCTTTGAGTAGAGACAGCATATAGATGGGTCCTGTTTTTTAATCCATTCTGCTAGACTACGTCTTTTGATTGGAGAGTTTAGTATATTAACATTCAGTGTTATTACTGCATGGGTAGTACTTTCTTCTACTATTTTGCCTTCTGAATTTTATATGTCATATCTAATTTTCCTTCTTTTTACCTTTACTCGTAGTCTTCCTCTCTCTTCTGTCTTTGTATCTGTCTCTAGTGTTCCCTATAGTATTTCTTGCAGAGCTGGTCTCTTGGTCACAAATTCTCTCAGTGATTTTTTTGTCTGAAAATGTTTTAATTTCTCCTTCATTTTTGAAGGACAATTTTGTTGGATATAGAATTCTTGGTTGGCAGTTTTTCTCTTTTAATAATTTAAATATATTATCCCACTGTCTTCTCGCCTCCATGGTTTCTGCTGAGAGATCTGCGCATAGTCTTATGGGGCTTCCCTTGTATGTGATGGATTGTTTTTCTCTTGCTGCTTTCAAGATCCTCTCTTTCTCTTTGACCTCTGACATTCTGATTATTAAATGTCTTGGAGTATGTCTATTTGGATCTATTCTGTTTGGGGTACGCTGGATTTCTTGGATCTGTAATTTTAAGTCTTTCATAAGAGTTGGGAAATTTTCAGTGATATTTCCTCCATTAGTTTTTCTCCTCCTTTTCCCTTATCTTCTCCTTCTGGGACACCCACAACACGTATATTCATGTGCTTCATATTGTCTTTCAATTCCCTGAGTCCCTGCTCATATTTTTCCATTTTTTTCCCTATAG
>PVIY010044233.1:0-19832 GCA_004026745.1 Myrmecophaga tridactyla
TTTTACAATTTATATAGACAGAAATTGTGGTAATATGTGTGGCAATGGATTTTAAGGGCATGGGATATTGGTGGGAGGAATATAAGGCTGGATCAGGTTGAATTTATTGATATGGGCCCACTAAGCAGAGATGCTGCATTCAATGTTATAGCTCAAGGGGTTAGAAAAGGTATTAACAGTTTGTTTGGATGGTTGGTTGAAACATGGATCAAAAGGTGGCCAACATTACCTGAGGTTGAAATGCCAGAACTGCCCTGGTATAATGTAGATGAGGGGATCCAGAGGCTTAGAGAGATTGGAATGTTAGAGTGGATTTATCATGCAAAGCCTGTTCTTACACCCCAGGAATGTCTGAAGGATGCACCTTTTACCAGAACAGTGAGAAATAAATTTGTGAGACTAGCACCATCATCCCTAAAGAGCTCTGTGGTTGCACTTCTCTGTAGGTCAGATATTACTGTAGGAACTGCTGTCACTGAGCTGGAATGCTTAAACACAATGGGGATGATGGGATCCTGAGTTGTCAGAAGCCAGGTGACAGCACTTAATTGCCAAAGACAGGGTAGACGTGGCTATTACTGAAAGGTTTAGGAGGCGAAAGGGTGAGAAAGAAGGAAGGTAGACTGGGAAATTTAAAGCAGGCGGGTTTATTTCTGCGCACCTGGGCTGAGCTCACCAAATCCAAGATGGAGGGAGGTGAGTCAGCACTTGGGTGATGGCGTGGGCAGTTTTCAAGCAAGGGGGTCAGGTGACGTCCAGAAGGGGCAGTTCTCTGGAAGTCAGGTGTCCAGAAGGGGCGGTTCATCAGTTCCGGAAGTCAGGTGTCCGGAAGGTGCGGTTCTAGAAGCCATGTTGGGAGGGGTGACACAGCCTCCGCAGCTCCAGTTGCAGTGCCATTCCCCATTCCCCCGACCTAACAATTATAATAGACAGCAAACTCAAATCAGGCATCAAAATTATATGACATGCAGAGATTTGTGGCATTGGCTAGTAAATCATGGGGTACCTAGAAATACAATAGAAGGGCAGTCTACTAAATTATTGTTCAAGCTGTATAAACAAAAGAATTCTTAGTCAAGTGAACAGAAGTCTAACCTGAATTAAAAAAAACACAGAGTCATGGCCTCTTAATCAATTTCCAGACTTGAAACAGTTCACAGACCCAGAACCCCTTGAATGAAGGGGAGGCCAGATCCCTTTGGGGGAGAACCCTGTTACACTGCCACAAATTTATACTGTTAATCTTCTTCCAAGCCTTCCCCAAGGAGACTGACGGCCTTTTACCAGGGTAACTGTGCATTGGGGAAAAGGAAATGATCAGATGTTTCGGGGATTATTAGACACTGGTTCAGAAGTGACATTAATTCCAGGGAACCCAAAACGTCACTCTGGACCACCAGTCAGAGTGAGGGCCTATGGAGGCCAGGTGATCAATGGAGTTTTGGCTCAGATCTGTCTCACAGTGGGTCCAGTGGTCCCCTGAACCCATTCTGTAGATATTTCCCCAGTTCCAGAATGTATAATTGGTATAGACATACTGAGCAACTGGCAGAATCCCCACATTGCCTCTCTAACTCATGCAGTGAGGGCTATTATGATAGGAAAGGCCAAGTGGAAGCCACTAGGACTGCCCCTACTGAGCAAAATAGTAAATCAGAAGCAATACCAGATTCCTGGAGGGGTTTCAAAGATTACTGCCACTCTTAAGGACTTGAAGGATGCAGGGGTGGTGATTCCCACCATATACCCGTTCAACTCTCCTATTTGACCTGTTCAAAAAACAGATGGGTCTTGGAGGATGACAGTGGATTATCATAAGCTCAACCAGGTGGTAACTCCAATTGCAGCTGCTGTTCCAGATGTGGTGTCATTGCTTGAGCAAATCAATATATCCCCTGGTATCTGGTATGGAGCTATTGATCTGGCAAATGCTTTTTTCTCAATAGCTATTAGTAAGGACCACCAGAAACAGTTTGCTTTCAGCTGGCAAGGTCAGCAATATACTTTCACTGTCCTACCTAAGAGGTATATCAGCTCTCCAGCCCTATGTCATAATCTTGTCCACAGGGACCTTGATCATTTCTCCTTCCAATGAGACATCACAGTGGTCCATTATATTGATGATATCATGTTGATTGGACCTAGTGAGCAAGAAGTAGCAACTACTCTAGATTTACTGGTAAGGCATCTGCGTGTCAGAGGATGGGAGATTAATCCAATAAAAAGACAAGGGCCTTCCATCTCAGTGAAATTTCTAGGTGTCCAGTGGTATGGGGCATGTCAAGATATCCCTTCTAAGGTGAAGAATAAGTTGCTGCATCTGGCCCCTCGCATGACCTAAAAAGAGACACAATGCCTAGTTGGTCTCTTTGGATTTTGGTGACAACATATTCCTCATTTGGGTGTGCTACTCTGGCCCTTTTATCGACTGACCAGAAAAGCTGCTAATTTTGAGTGGGCACCTGAACAAGAGGAGGCTCTGTGACAGGTCCAGGCTGCTTTATAAGCTGCTCTGCCACTTGGGCCATATGATCCAGCAGATCCAGTGGTGCTGGGAGTGTCCGTGGCAAATAGAGATGCTGTCTGGAGCCTTTGGCAGGTCCCTGTATGATAATCACAACGCAGACCCTTAGGATTTTATAGCAAAGCCTTACCATCTGCTGCAGATAACTACTCTCCTTTTGAGAAACAGATTTTGGCCTGCTACTGGGCCATATTAGAGACTGAATGCTTGACCAAGGGCCACCAAGTTACCATGAGACCTGAGTCGCCTATTATGAGCTGGGTGTTGTCTGGCCCACCAAGCCATAAAGTTGGGCGTGTGCAGCGGCACTGTATTGTAAATTGGAAATGGTATTTATGAGATAGAGCCAGAGCAGGTCCTGATGGCAAAAGTAAGTTACATGAGGAAGTGGCCCAAATGCCCACGGTCTCCACTTTTGCCACATTACCTTCTCTTTCCCAGACCAAAGCTATGGCCTCTTGGGGAGTTCCTTACAGTGAATTGACTGAGGAAGAGAAAACTTGGGCCTGATTTACAGATGATTCAGCATGATATGCAGGTTCCACCTGAAAGTGGACAGCTGCAGCATTACAACCCCTTTCTGGGGTGTCCTTGAAGGACAGTGGTGAGGGGAAATCCTCCCAGTGGGTAGAACTTCAAGCAGTGCACCTGGTTGTTCATTTTGCTAGGAAGGAAAACTGGCCAGAGGTGCATTTGTATACTGACTCATGGGCTGTTGCTAATGGTTTGGCTGGGTGGTCAGGGACTTGGAAAGACCATAATTGGGAAATTGGTGACAAAGAGGTCTGGGGAAGAAGTATGTGGATAGACCTTTCTGAGTGGGCTAAAAACATGAACATATTTATGTCCTATGTGAATGCGCACTCAGAGAGTGACTTCATCAGAGGAAGATTTTAATAATCAAGTGGATAAGATGACCCATTCTGTGGATACCAGTCAGCCTCTTTTCCTAGTAACTCCTGTCATTGTCCAATAGGCTCATGAACAAAGTGGTCCAAGTAGGGATGGAGGTTATGCATGGGCTCAGCAACATGGACTTCCACTTACCAAGGCTTACCTGGCTACAGCCACTGCTGAGTGCCCAATCTGCCAGCAGCAGAGACCCACACTCAGCTCCCGTTATGGCAGCATTCCCTGAGGTGACCAGCCAGCTACATGGTGGCAGGTTGATTACATTGGACCACTCCCTTCATGGAAGGGGCAGTGATTTGTTCTAACTGGAATAGATGCATACTCTGGATATGGGTTTGCTTTCCCTGCATGTAATGCTTCTGCCAAAACTACCATCTGTGGGCTTACAGAATGCCTTGTCATGATGATATTCCACATAGCATTGCTTCTGATCAAGGAACACACTTCACAGCAAATGAAGTGTGGGAATGGGCACATGCTCATGGAATTCTCTGGTCTTACCATGTTCCCTATCATCCAGAAGCAGCTGGATTGATACAATGGTGGAATGGCCTTTTGAAAACTCAATTACTGTGCCAACTAGGTGGCAATACCTTGAAAGGCTGGGGTAATGTTCTCCAGGAAGCTGTATATGCTCAGAATCAGCATCCACTTTATGGTGCTGTTTCTCCCATAACCAGGATTCATGGGTCCAGGAATCAAGGGGTGGAAATGGGAGTCTACATTATGACAAGATTATGACATAGTCTACCTGGTCTACAGGTTTTAGTTCCAAAATGGGGAGTGCTTCCTCCAGGAGAAGCAACAATGATTCCACTGAACTGGAATCTAAGACTGCCACCTGGTCACTTTGGGCTACTTATACCACTGGATCAACAAACCAAGAAGGGTATTACATTATTGTCTGGGGTAATTGACCCTGACTATCAGGAGGAAGTAGGACTGCAACTACATAATGGAGGTAACGAAGAGTTTTCCTGGAATATAGGAGATCCCCTAGGGCGTCTTTTAGTACTACCATGCCCTGTGATTAAAATCAATGAAAAACTGCAACAACACAATCCAGGCAGGATTACCAATGGCTCTGAAACTTCAGGAATGAATGTTTGGGTCACCCCACCAGGCAAAGAACCACGGCCTGCTGAAGTGCTTGCTGAGGGTAAAGGGAACATGGAATGAGTAGTGGAAGAAGGTAGTGATAAATATAAACTTCCACCACGTGATCAGTTACAGAAACGAGGAATGTAATGCTGTTTTGTTCATGTTATACTATTTAAGTTGTAAGATATCAAGTTTAAGAATGAACATTACCCAAGGATTTGCACCCTATTCTGGAGAGATTTAATGTATTTCCATTTATATGCAGGACAGTTGAGTATTGTTAGGTGAAAGAAAAAGATGTGTGTTTTATTGTTTATAATTTAGATATTAGGTATGGTTTGAGGTGGTATGTATAGTTGCCAAGTTGACAAGGGGTGGACTGTCATGGTCAGGTTCACGTGTCAACTTGGCCAAGTGGTGATTGGGCAAGTGCTGGCTTGTCTGTTGCGATGAGGACATTTCATAGAATTAAATCATGATCATGTCAGCTGTATCCACAGCTGATTCCATTTGTAATCAGCAAAAGGGGCGTGTCTTCTGCAATGAGTGATGCTTAATCTAATCACTGAAAGCCTTATAAGGAGGATTCAGAAGAGACAGGTTCTTCCTGTTTCGGCTGGTAAGCTTCTCCTGTGGAGTTCGTCCAGACCCTCCATTGGAATCGTTGGCTTCACAGCCTATTCTGCAGATTTTGGACTCTGCGTTCCCATGGTCACGTGAGACACTTTTATACATTTTATATTTATAAGTGTTCCCTGTTGATTCTGTTTCTCTAGAGACCCCTAACTAATACACTATACATGCAAATATTTTGTAAATTTTTCTACTTATAATTAAAAGAATAGTACTCTTGCTTTTTACATGCTCTTCATAATACAATTTCTAGAGACTGTATCATGTTCCAACATGTGAGTGGAAGAAGACATTCTTTTATTATTAGAAATTTCAATTGCTTCCAGATTTTCACTCTCATAAATGAGGCTCTGAGTGAATTTGAATAGAAAACCTTTTATGTGTTTTGGATTATTTCCTTAGGTTGGCATTCCAGAAGTTGAATTATTAGGCCAAAATGGCATGAACAATTCTAGAGCTCTTGATAAATATTGCCAAGTTTTTCTTCAACAGGGATGTATCAACTTTCTTGCCAATCAGTGAGGCATAAGGATGCAACATGGAATTGGAAGAGCATCACTGATATCTTTTCCTGATTCTAGGGAGACTGGCTCCAAATATTTTCTATAAGCAATTGGACTGGGGGACACAGAGAAAAGATAGGCACTAGAGAGAAAGGTCAGAAGCTGAACTATTGTAAGGTTTCTCACTTCAAGGACAGGAATGCTCCTCCTTCTTTTCTGCTCTCTGTAGGAAAAAGGGGAAGGCAACATGCAGCTAACCTCATGATGGCTCCTCAGGATCTCCTACTCTTCCTTGGTTTCTTTTGTTAGGTGTAGCTCATCACTGATTTCTTTTCTCTCTCTCTATCTTTTTTTAAGCAAATGGGGATTTCTGCAGATAAAAACATATGGGAGTCATAATTTACCTTTAAGGAAATTGAGTCAATTCTGCTTTCCCTTGGAAATAAGAGAGTATATTATCTATAAATTTTTATATAATACAGAATTAAATTAAACCAATATTAAGCACCTGCCATATCCCATGATAGTCCCTGGGGATACAATATTGAACAAAATATATTATGATAGTTTATTATTGTTAGCATGAATCCTATAGTAGTATTTTGGTATATACTCTATAATATCCATCTTGTTGTAGACAGTAATAATAATCATGTCTGTTATTAGTGATTAGAGTTAAGATTACTGTAGTGACTAGCAGTGCCTGAGAATTTGTCATGAAAAAATGCTTTCCTAGGCATTACTGGAAATAAGGGATTACAGTGTGCCTATATTTTTCTGAGTTTTCAGATCTTTCATAGCTAGCTGGCATGCCAGATTGGTTGCTTATTAAAACTGGCATTGTGCCTTGCTGGGCTAATATGTTAATAATAAGTAGTGCCCCTCCCTTGTTAGCATCCCTCAGGATCTGCTGCCCAGAGGGTCTCCAATCTGCCCCCACTGTTGTGCTGAGAGCCTCCAGGAGTGGGGTTTCAGTGCTGCTTATGTATCATAGGTGACTCTTTAAAAAGAAATTGTAGATATGGCAGGATAATTTTATGGCCACAAGTAATATTTGTAGCTCTAAAGGCTAAGATAATGAACAAAATGATGAAACCTCGGGATCCACAGCTGACAGGGTGAAGAAGGTACCTGGTTGTCCATGCATGCTAATGGCAGAGTTTATTTTGATTTTTAAAATATTCTTTTGAATTCCATATATTCACTAACTTGTCATAAGAGAAGGAAGGATACAGAAGGAACTAAAGAGGAAACAATTTGATTTTGAGTTTCATATGATAGAATGAGTTCTTTCACTTGTATGGTAGAAACTAGAAGAACAATGACTATCTCCACACAGTTAAGTCTGGGAACTTTTTAGCTACATACACCATACTTCATTCTTCAAGTAGAATACGGCTTTTCATGCCGTATCATTCCCTGAATTCAAAGGACAGTTTTCATTCCCTTTATGCACACAATTCCAGCAAGGATTTACCCATACAATTTATGCAATTATAAGATTTAATGATATATTTATTGCAGTTTTTGTTATTTGGCAATACTTTCCAATAAAAGAACTGGGGAAAAAAAAGATCTCTGAGAACCCACATTTAGTGAATTGACTTTGTAAGCTGATAGAATTTAAGCATTCTTGGATAAAATTTCTCAAAATGAAAAATCGTGTCTGATTTGTTAATTTTATAAGCATATTCATTATTAGTATTGTTATTAATACTAATGAATTCAACTTGGCATTGGGTCACTCTATAATTAGAGAAGTAAAATTTTCTCTCTTGGAATGTTGAACTCATTGGCAATGGGTAATTTGACTATTTCAGCCAGTTCTAATATTAATTTCTGGGTTGTTCAGTTCAGTTCCAATTAAAACCAAACATTTATTTTATTACTTTCAATTGAATTGGATTGTTATCTTTGAATAGGTAAAGCGAGTAATATATGCTCAAGGTAATATATACACGTGGTAATAAAATTCAAACAGTATAAAATGTTATACAGAGAAAGCAGGACTCTGTCCTGCCACTCACCCTGTGTACCTACAATTGCAAGATTTTTTTGTGTTCATTCTTTGAGAAAAATATTGGAGACATATCTATCTATTTTATAAATCCATATCACTAATATATCTATACCCACATATGATATTATTTTGCATAAATTGGGTATGATATAAAATTTTATGTCTTTTTTACTTAACCATATAGCTTGTCCATAGCTTCACATCTTTTTTGAATGGCTTGATAGCATTTTGCTATAACCCACAAATGTGTGGAATATTTACATGGGAGGTGCTGCCTGGGAAGCCTGTGCCTCCCAGGGGCTCACGTTCTAGTGGAGGAGATAGGTATGTACTTAAATAATTATATATCTATATAAAGACAGACTGTAGGTATACTGTAGTAGAGCAGCAGAGTTCAAAGAATGAATCTAGGAAGAAGAGATTAATTCTCTTTGGGGGATTTGAGAAGTCCCCCTGGAAGTGGGAATAATTGAACAAAGTGTTGAATAATTGACAGCTGAGGATGTGGGATGGAGGGGTGGGGGATGTTGAAAGAGACACATGCTAAGTATGTTCAGGGAATGTTAATTGTTAGGAAATGTGGTTGGGTATCTAGTTGGTGGTGGTAGGGTGGTGGTAGGATACAAATATGGATAAGGCTGGAAACATAGTTTGGTGTTCTGAATGTCAAAGCAGAGCAAAGTAGTGTGCTGGTGTATGTGTTTAGTGTGTATGGAAGCCTGGAGGAAAGGGTGGAGAGAGGAAAGAAGCTTTTGTGTAGGCTCAATGTAGGGAAGACCTGAATTAGAACAAGTTTTATGGGAGAGGAAAAGAAGAGATGAATTCCCAAGATATCACAGAGCTAATTTTTCTATGAATAAGGGGTGGCAGCTTAGTGACATCATTAGCCATTCTAAATCTATTTTCTGATGAACTTGGAGTTTTGAATTCCTAATGAGAACAATCTGACAGACAATCTGACAATCTACTACACCTTAATATAAAAGCCAACCACACTTATTTCAACAGTGTGATTGGCTTTTATACTATGCAAAGCCATTTGTTTGTAGAAGAAAAATAACTGTGTGGCAGTAGCCTTGCTGTGCAGCTATCATGGACATGGCTGACTGGAAAAGTCACTGAATAATTTTATGTATGGGATTCTGAATCAGAATAGGGAACACCCTTCTCTGCTCCATTGTGTTCCTACATGCAAAGGTGATTTTTACAAGCAGAAGTGCTGGAAAGCCTTAAAGGGCAAAAAAAATGAAGGAAAATAGAATGTTGCAAATAACCTTAAGAGCAAAGTATAAATGACACTTTGCAAGCCAACTTCATTAGCCTGTCTCCAGTGTGAGCACTGGAGTGACAAATGGACGTTTCTTGTTTTTCCTCATTATTTTGGGATCTCTCACAATGCCAAATGGTTAATCTATTAGGAAAAGGGGAAGCCAGGAAATTAGAATACAAATTTGCTTGTAATTCAAATTGTCTTTTCCTAAAAAAGAATACTTTAAAAATTACAAGGCCTGCCCTCAGCTTACAATAGCCTTTTTAAAAGAACTCGACCTCTCATTGCCCTCCAGGGACAAATATATGTAGCACAGTAAGTGAAATTAATATCCTTTCCTATGTGCCCCTAATAAATAGTTTCTTGCCCTGAGCAAGTGGCTATTTACAAGGCTTGTCAAATATTTCAGTTTGCCAGTTGGAGAGATGCTCAGGTGAGTGATCTACTGCCTTTGTTTGGCATAAACTACTTTAAAATTTCAAAGCAGTAGTGAGTCACAGCAAAGACTTAATGACCCTTCACAGTACTCAAGGCAGGGGATTAGGATTTCTGTAATTTGGGAGTAAGGACTATGGCTGGAACTGGGCAACCTTCATATTGCTTGAAAAACAAAGTAGCTCGGGGTGGTGAGGGGAAGGCATTGAAGTGTACAAACCCTTGGCTCAAAGAGTCATCATTCAGCCTCCAAAATAATGTGTGAAGCCTCTCTGCAGCTTCCTTTATTCCTAACCTTCCCTTGAACACTCTGAATACTGATACTTGTTCTCTTAAATTTTTAAGCAATGAGGGGAATTTACTGGTTCATGAAACTGAACCATCATGCATGGCTTGATGTAGGGCCCAAAGGATGTGAGCAGATCCTGATTTCTCTCCATTTCTCTGCTCTCTTTTCTCATTCCTTCTCAGGCAGGAATGAGGAAACCTTTCCCTGCATGGTTATAAGATGGCTGCAACAGCCCCATGACCACTTCTGTTCTCATTCATGTCCAGCAGGACAGAGCAGATTCTTCTTCTTGTGATACTTCTAATCTTTGGAGACTTTCAACTACTGAGAATTCATCTGCATTTGGACAAATGGGTCTTTCCTTTAGTGTGTTTTCTGATTTTAAGTGTATTTCCAAACATACCTACTCTTTCACTTCTTGCAACACTTTGAAGTGTTTGAAGCTGGTGGGATGCAAGAGAAATCTGCTGTCAGTGGATGGAGAGGACTTCAAAATTTCATCTTAGTCAGCCCCTGGTCTTTGGTAGTTAGATAATTTCATCTTTCTTTCATCTGAGGTCCAGAGAGGATAGGTGATTTTCCAGACATTAAACAGAGTTGGTGGCAGAGCTCTCCAACTCTGTCAAAAGCTTTCTTCTGTGAATGTGGAGGCACCACCTTATGAGCAAAATCCTGCTGGTGAACTTTATTTCTGATGAAAATGTTTGAAGGTGCTTTTTTGGAACATCTGAAACTTATTTTCCTTTATTAGCTTTGGATGGGCTGTTTGTTTTAGAGCACAGCTGAAAGTGGTAATGGCTACCACTCATGGCCTTGAACTTTGGTTTCAGGAAATGGGGAGCTATGCAGCTTCATCAGTGGCCAGGGTTTGTGATCTTGTAGAGAGTTTTAAGTCAACCTTTAAAAAAAAATTTTATTTAATAACATATGTACAACTCAAAATTTCCCATTTTAATCACTTTTGAGTATACAATTCAGTAGTATTAGTTACATCCACGATATTATGCTACCATCACCAATACCCATTACCCCAACCCTGTCCTCAACAGCAACTCCGTACTCATTAAGCAATAACTTCCTCTTCCCTCTTCCCCATCCCTGGCCCCTATAACCTATAATCTACTATCTGACTCTATGAAATTTACTTCTTCTAGGTTTTTCACATAAGTGAGATCATAAAATATTTGTCTTTTTGTGTCTGGCTTTTTTCACTCCACATGCTGCCTACAAGGTTCATTCATGTAGCGTGCATCAGAACTTCATTAATTTTTATGGCTGAATTGTATTCCATTGGGCTTATTTACCCTGTTTTGTTTGTCCATTCATCTGTACATCAAATGTTTTTAAAGTGCAGATTTAAAAAATTTGAGAGTAAGAAACTTTGGGTTACAATATATAAACAACTTACCCTAAATGTATTGTATTATGTTATGTATGTGGTTTATTTTTGTTGATATTTATTAGACAAACAATATTAAAGCAAAAATAATAAAATAAGAAATAATGTGAATTTTCCAGCTCATCTATTTTAATTTTCCCTTGCTCCCTCCCAGTCCCCATCCATGCTTATTCCTAACTGGAAGTGCTGAAGAACGGTCAAGGGCAAAGCCTCTGGGTTCAAATCCTGGTGTAGCCACTTACTGGGTGATGGCAGGCAAATCGCCTAAACTTTGTCCACTTTGGTTTTTCATCTGTAATATGGGGATAATAATAATGATAATATACACGTTGGTGGTTTTTTGCGAATTTTAATTGAGATAGTGTTTGTAAGGGGTTTAGCATAGTGTACAATCCATATACTTTATACACATTAGTTCTTATAATACTATCATAATTATATATTTTACATAGTTATAACTGTAGTGTAGATATGCCTTTTGCTATATTTGCTTAATATATAATCAACACAAAACATCTTATCTGAAATAATTAAACATTTCTACAGAAATAATTTCTTAGAAAACCTAGGATGTTTCATTTATTTGCTCCCCATTCCAAACTTTCTGCCCTGCCATCACAGTTGGATTCCCCTGTAGCTCTTAATTATCTGGAATCCATTCATAGCAAATGGGTAGCAGCTCAACCCATTTCCACCACTTTGAAGTTAAAAGAGGGCAACTTTACCAGTAGAAGCAGGGATGTCTTTGAAAAAGATTTGCCTCTTTAGTGATATCTTCTTTTCTGTTTCATGATCTTGGTCTTTTTTAGGCCACTGTTTTAATGGGAACATGGTGACTTTATCTTTTGCCTTGGCCTTTGGCTACTTCTGCCTCCTCTGCTAGTTTTAACTTTTTCATAGGTTTGGTTTGCTCGATTTTCTCCCTTTATTTTACTTCCTCCTTACCTCTTTTCCTTTTCTATTTTTTTTCTCTGCCCCTCTTTTCTTTCATCTCCCTCTCTCTCTATTCTTTTCCTCCTCTCTCCTTTCTTCCAATATAATTTTATTCAATTCCAATACAATTTCTGTATTTATTCCAAAACAACTTCACTTATTTTGTAAAAAAGGGTAAGTAAGCCGTGAATAGTCACATAGACAAACAATAAAGCAATAGCGCTGTTATAAATTTATATGCAAAGTGCTCTGGTTGTATAATGATGACAATAACTGACTTTGACTGAAGACTAGGGGAAAGGTTTCACAGAGGAGGTGAAATTTGATGTGGGTCTTGAAGGATGAGTAAGAGTTCACTGGGAATATAATGGAGGGAAGAAGTATCTGTATATGTGATAGAGTCAGTAAGTCCGGAGAATGGCAGGAGTCTTGGGTGATAGAGAGCTTCAAATATGTGCAGGAGTGAGGGACTTAAGATAGGAAAGATATTTCAACCCAGATTCTGAAAAGTTTTGTAGGTGATGTTGAGGAGTTTAGAACTTTATTCTGGTCAAAAACTTTCAGTGGTCTTTTACACTTTTTAAATTGGGAATACACATGATCAGATCTGAATTTTATGCAAATTTAAAAATAGTATCATCAAAATAAATGATAATAATTGTTGACATTTACTGCACATTTACTCTGGGTTAAAGACCCGGTGTTAACCACTTTGTATTCATTATTACATTTGATTCTCACAATCACAATGTGAGAATCATCCCCACACATTCAGTGTGGGGATGCTGTTATCTCCACTTTGTAGAGGAGATGACCAAGCCATAGAGAGATACTTTTCCATGGCTGCTTAGCAAACCCATGCAGGGGTTGCACTGTAAGTCACTAGCCAATGGGGCCTTCTTAGAGTCCCCAGCAGCCCAGAGATTGTGAGGAGTATAAGGCAATGCCACTTAGGGTTTAGAAGGTAATGTGACAGGGTAGTAGAAAGATGAGCTTGAGGGACCCATGCTTAAGTCTGTGTTTCACAGGACACTCCTTCACTCAGAAACATGTTGCCTATCTCATCTCTTATGGCCTTATGTTAGTAATATCAAAAATAAATCCTACAATTTCTCTTGAGATCAAGGGTGAGAATCTGGAGGTATATTTTAAAACTCAGGAAACAGTCCATATTAAGATGATCAAGAAAGAATTATGAGGCTGACTTCCTTGCTGTAAATTGTGTACTTTATGTTAAAAATGAATACTGCCATCATATACTTGGCTGCTGTGTCACCCACATCTGCTGCCAATTGGATCATCTAGGCATCAGCTCTGCTTTTCAAAGTGTACAGTTTTGGTTTCTTAGGGAAACTCAGTGTCAGAGGAGTTTATGTGTTGCTCAAACTCCTGCAGCTTTTAGATAGGAAATACTCTAAATGCTGTAATTATATTTTTTAGAGAACTAGGTTTATTCTAATAAATCAGAGAGGAAACCTGGCAGGACTTGAGACTCGTGTTAAAGTGAGAATCTGGCCTCCCATTTATCATGCTCATCCTACATTCTAACAAGGAGGGCAAAGGGGGCCTGTGCTTAGCAAGGGGAATCCTGGGATTCAGCATCTGAATAAACTGTCACTTGAGAGTTCCATGTCTTCTTGCGCTTTTTCATGAAAACAAGGAAATTTACAAAAGCTTCTGCTGACTGATATGGGGGGGATCATTGGAAATATAACTAAGGTTTTTTGTTTTCTTTTCATATGGGTAGGCACTGGGAATTGAACCTCGGTCTCCTGCATGGTGGGCGAGAACTTTGCCAGTGAGCCAACTTGGCCCACCCCTAATTAAGATTTATAAATGAATATCCCTTTTTAGTTCTACTTTCTGTACCTCATCATCTTTCTTCTTTACTGTTTCATTGCATTCCCATTACTCTTATGAAAAGGATAATAAAGAGAGGGGGAGAAAAGACTATAAGATTAGTAAAGTGTGTTCAGGAGACCTGGGTTTTGGTTCTGATGGTGATACCAATTGTCTGTGTGACTTGCAAGAACAAGTCATTTCACTCATCTGGGCCTCTAAATCAAAGGGGCTAGATCATATAATTTATAACATTTGATGATTCTAAATTCTCTAAATCCTATAAAAGAAAGTTGAAGTATATCAAAACTAGCATGTATTGCTTGTATTGGTTCAGACCCGAGAGAGTCAATGAGTTCATTCCTTTGTTCTGAATGCCACTCTTCCTTCACTTTATTTCTTCTGTCTGTTCCCTCCTGTTTCCCATACAACTAAGTTATTTTCACTTGGGTGTCCTATGGACCATGCTTCAGGAATTTCCAAATTCTAACTTTTAGAATTTTGCCAGTCCTGTGTTCCATTCCCCTACAGCACCCCCAGGTAAAAGAAACAATCATAAATGATTTTACAATATGGAGAAAATGATTTGTTTTCTCCCAGCTATCACTTTTCAGATACTATAGCCTCTTCAAGTCAATAACTATTTATTTATTGAGCACCCACTATATGCAAAGTACTATACTACCAACTATAGGGATGAAAATATAAATAAGATGTCACTTCTGCTTCCAGAGTTCATATTCTAGGTAGGGATACAGACTACTGGCCATGATGTAAGCTGAATTTGTAGAGGAGAGGAGAAAAGCTGTCTTTGTTGAACTGGGTCTTGCTGGTTGCTGGGCTGGACTTTGAAAACCAGCAGTGAGTAAACAGTAAGGAAGACAGGGAGCAGGAAACTGGATGGATAAAGGCTCAAGGCAGGGAAAATTGAAGGTGAGTTTAGTGAAAGGCAAGTACTCTGGGGGTGGGGGTGGGCTTGATGAACTCAGTGTAAAGGTGGGACTGAGAGACGGGCTATTGGTAGAAGCAGAGTATCTGAAACTTTGAATGCCATGCTGAAAGGATCTACATGACATTCTATAGGTAGCTGGAAGAGAGGGAAGTGAGGTGGCGCTGGGTCCCATTATGAGTGGAAGTTGAGCTCTCTCTTGAAACTTGACAGGTTTGGAGGCCTGGGCTAGGGGATGAAGGGTCCACTTCAGTGGGCATATAGATGCCATATTTGATGCAAGCACTGGTTGTAGACATGCTGTTATAGCCTTATAACCCTGAAAACGTCATTTAGGTGGCCCAGAATATTGGTTTTGGAGGACCTAGGAAACTCCTCTTGGGATTCCTGGGATGATTTGGGAGGAACTGATGGGTCTGCAGGTCCTGCAGAGTGGGTGGATGTAGAGCCACAGAAATGCTTTTGTGTGAATGTCACTGTCTCATTGGGAAGCTGGCATAATGAAAGAGCAGAGGGGTAATGACATAAGCGAACTAAGGCAGCAATCCTGGGAATAAAGAAGGGATTGATGATCAAGCCTTTTGTGGGGCCATAGTGATGGGCACGTGGTCATTTCAGTCATATCCTATGGGGGTACTTGTCTGGTCTATGTACAAGGCTGATGCTAACCCACTTTCTTCTTCTATGTCTCCAAAGGTCAGGGGCTGTGGAGACAAATTTGGTGAGCTGTTTGCCAAATCTGTCTGCTTTTGATCTGAGTAGCAACTTCCTAGGAGATACCATTGATCTAGTATCCTTTTCTTTTGAATCTTTTAAAGCCTAGAGATTAGCCAATGAGCTTCCCCATTTCACAGAAAGGACTAAAGAAGATTTAAAGGAAGAAGAGCTGGCTTCTCCACTTTCTCCTGGGTCTGTAAGACAAACAAATCCTGTTAGTTTGCTTACCCACCCTTGCCCCATTAACCTGAAGAGTTAGCCCAGGGGAAGTGGGAAGACCTTTTAGTTCTAGATAATAACTGGAGGGAGATATGGAGAGCAGGTGTCAAAAGGCTGAGGGCTAGGGCCGGCCAGTGGCTCGGCAGGCAGGCAGGTTTCTCGCCTGCTATGCCGGAGACCTGGGTTCGATTCCCAGTGCCTGCCCATGCCAAAAAAAAAAAAAAAAAAGGAAAACAGAAAAAAAGAAGGCCGCAGGCTAATTTCAGTTGAGGTAGAGTCACCTTTCCCATTTCAACACCCCCTGATCTTGCATTCTTGCTGCAGTACCCACTCAGATACGCTCAACACGTCCACTTAAGTAACTTGATTACTCTGGCAGGCACTCTTACATAATGCACCTTCCTATCAGGTGAGATGCTCAATCATTCAGCACAGAACACAGTGCCTCGTCCCTAATATCACTTTACACACAGCTAATGAACACAGGTTCCCAACAAGTGACTGCATCAGTCAATAAAGGATAGTGCACTCCTACCTGCTCGTGCCTGCCAATGCTACCTCTGGAGCCAATTAGCCAGGTCCTTTCCAGGTGCTATGGGAATACATTTCCCAAAGTGGTTCTCTGGCTCACCCTGGGGTTATCTTTTTCTCATTCTCCTTCTTCGCAGAAGGCATGCAAAACAGGGGAGGTCATGGCAGTTCTATTGACAGGCTAGAAGGATTTGTGCTGGGAGCTGGGGACATGATTTGAATTCATTTTCTAATGCTATCTCCTTGATCCAAGCAAAGAGGCACAAGGTGGTTTGGGGTGTGGGGAGATGGATCCCTTGCCATTTCTGATGCTCTGAAAAGCAAGGAAGCTGCTGAGACAACAGATTGGTAGCCATTCTTCTCTTCTAGTCTCATGGTTTTAACTGGTATCCAGGGTTTTAACTGGTACAGATCTGAGAGAAAATTAAAATGCATGTCCTTTTTCTGTCTTTCCCCCCTTCCAGCCCTGCAGTGAAATCTGCAATTAGGTGTAAAGGAACTATCACTATACTGGGAATTAGGATACCTCCATGATCTTTGGTTGGGTGGCTTCAGGCAGCTAAACTAACCAGGATCTTAGTTTGCTCTCTGATGAGATTTCTGCTTTGCTTTTCATCAAGCTGTTGAGAGACCAAATGCTAAAATGTCTGTGAAAATACCTTGTAAAAGTAAAGTTCTGTATACAGTATTGAGTGACAATATGGGGAAGTGGAAACAGTATCAGGCTAGAGGTCAGTAGATTGGAGTCCTGAGTTATTTTCTTCTTAGCTCTGCCAGTTATGAGTTCAGGGGCTTTGGACACGTCACTTCACGTATATGGAACTTGCATTTTCTCATCGAGAGATTGGGGAGGATAAAGCCTACCTTCTCAGAGTTGTGAAAATTAAAAGAAGTATTGGGTGTGAATGTTTATAAAGCTGTGGTGTGTTGTACAGATGGAAGGAATTGTTTATTTCTATGCTTGAATTGACTGTGGCCTAATACAACTCTCCTTTGGCCCTTGGAGGTTTCATTTGTACTGTATTATTTTCCACTGGCTTTACATTGCCTTTTCAGTTCAAAAAATGTCTCTCTCCTGTCTTATGTCCTCTCAATAAGATAATAAGCCTTTGAGACAGAGCCTGTGGGGCCAGGTGCATAGTGGCTTCTTCAGTGTCAGCCATCCCAGCATTATATAAAGTGAGTGCTCTGTGAGTGCTGCAGTTCCACTGAGGCCACTTGAGGACCCATGCTCAACATCTGAATGTTACCTCATTTTCCAGGAAATATTCTCATGGTCTGACTCAAGCAAGTAAAACATTGAGATCAGAGGATTATTCTTTGACAACCTCTTCTTTCCCTGACATCACTTTTCTTTAATTCAGTAAATGAGTCTGATTACCTAATCCAGTCATGGAAGTCAGTCACTCATCACAAATCCTCCCTTCCTGTGTAGGAAGTAAAGTCCTTAATAATGGGGTCTTGTCATAACTAATGGAATGAGATTAGATGAGGCATCTCGTGAGTAAAAGTTATAATCTCCATTTTGATATAATATGACATCTTAAATTTAAAAGGTGCGATGGGATTAATAAGATAACTCTAGATTGGAAATATCAACGCTTTTGAAATTTTAAGCCTGTAAATCCATTGCATTTATATATAGTTTTGAGCAGGATGAATTTCCATAGGGACTAACAGTAGTGAGTCTTATGAATTTTGGCTGGTATGAGATTGCTAACAGTAACTCACCATTTCAATCTGTTAACTGCTTATTGAGATTCTATGAGTGCAAAACACTGTGCTGAGTTTTGTGGGAGACACAGAGAACAATGAGAAATGGTCTCTGCAGTCATGTTAACTCCTACCCCTTCAGGCCTGCATTAGGGGTTGTAGTTGGTGGGGGGGGGGCGTGGAATTTTCCCTTTGCAATTATTTGTGACTGCTTTGCTTTAGTATTTGGAGACCTGGAATCAAACCCCATGACTTCAACCCTCCACTTTTTTTTTTGGAGGGGGGGAGTCACAAGCCTTGGCACTAAGGTTCATACCTCTCTTCCTGTTTCCTCCTCACTAATATTGGACACAATAATATTTGGTAAGTTTGTTACTTGCTAACAGGATCTCCACGATGGCTGACATTGTGGCATTGAAAAATCATGGAGAAAAGAGATGGCAGTAGTAAGAGGAGGCAGGAATGATTAGGAATGGGAAGGGGGCAAATAGGTGGGATCAAGGTAAATATTTTTAGGTTGAAAGTAATTTATATAGTCCTGATCATTTTAAGAAACTGTCCCAGGCTGTGTTGATGATTATCTCCCATTTTGCTCCCCCTGATTCTAATCTAGTTCATCAAGTCATTAGGTGGGTGTCTGTGAGTGCCCTCAGATGTATTATTACAAGATATAAGACCAAGATTCCAATGGTAAAGAAATTTGAGTCAAAATTATTTCAATGTTTCCACAGGCAGACCTTCTTTAATTAAGAAAGCCAAATTTATTTCAGGCCCTTGAGAGAATTAACAAAAGAGATAAATTCCATAGCCAAACCACATGCTGAGTTCATATTACAGGCAGGTTTATTTGGATCCAAATTGGGTTTCCAAACAGTTAATGGTCAATACTATGTGTGTGTGTGTATGTGTGTGTATGTGTATGTAGAACAAGACACAACACAAAGGAGAGGTGAGAACTGATCACATGAGTCCTAACACTGTATCTCATTTAACAGGATGATGTTTGGGTATTATGCATGTGATGAGTGTGAGGTTTTTCTATTTTATTTTAACAAAGCCTTAGGATCTGGAAAACAACATAGGAGTTTCCCACCAGAAAGTTTCCAGCTTGCTGTAAAGAGAAACAATATCAAGTAACATATGGATAAATATGTGGAAAGCAGAGTGTCATTTCCTGACCTGCTTCCCGCCTGGTGAGGAGAGGATGGAGAACGAGTGATGACTTGGGAGAACATCAAGGATTCAGGCTCAGGCCATGTCCCTCAACTCCCACTCCCAGAACTGCTCAATTGGAGACAGAGGAGAGGTGGTACTTTCAGCCTGCTTAGCCATTAGTTCTAGGCAGCCTTTTTTTTCTCTTTTAAATATTTTAAAAATAGACATTTTCAAGTACATACAAAGGTAGAGAGGTCAGTTTAATAAACTCTCAGGTACCCATCACCTGGCTTCAACAATTACCAACATTTTGTCAAATCTTATTTGAACACTTACCGCCTCCCCTTTTTTCTCCTTAAACTTTTAATTTTGAAAGAATTTCAAACTTACAGGACAGTTGCAAAAATAATATAAAACCCAAACAGAGAACTCCAACATACTCCTACACCCCCAGAAACCCAGATCCACTAATTTTTTTTTCTTATTTTATATATTTTTTATTAATTAAAAAACTTAACAAAAGAACATTAAGATATCATTCCATTCTACATATACAATCAGTAATTCTTAATATTATCACATAGTTGCATATTCATCATTTCTTAGAACATTTGCATCGATTTAGAAAAAGAAATAAAAAGACATCAGAAAAAGAAATAAAACGATAATAGAGAAAAAAAGATTATACAT